>JAKTSS010000021.1:0-61198 GCA_030580355.1 Debaryomycetaceae sp. yHKB357 | reverse complement strand
ATCCTAGACACTGGATCCTAGACACTGGATCCTAGACCCTGGATCTTGCTCCTACCAAAATCTTGTAGAACCTGGGCACGATTTTTTCGGCGCTGGATCCTAGACACTGGATCCTAGACCCTGGATCCTAGACACTGGATCTTGCTCCTACCAAAATCTTGTAGAACCAAGGCACGATTTCCTCGGCGCTGGATCCTAGACCCGGGATCTCGCTTCCACCAAAATCTTGTAGAACCTGGGCACGATTTTCTCGGCGCTGGATCCTAGACCCTGGATCCTATTCACTGGATCTTGCTCCTACAAAAACCTGGTAGAACCTGGGCATGATTTTCGTTACACTGGCTACTATTCACTTGATCCTATTCACTGGATCACACTCATTGGTTCATGCTTATACTCAAAAGCCAGTAGAACCTGGGCATGATATTCTCTTAACTGGATTCGATCGGCTGGATCATTCCACTGCATCATACATCACTTGCATGTCGTATCCATGAACTGACGAGTTTATCCCACGGAGTAGATGCCCCACACTTTACTCTTGGGAAAGAGTGGAAGCATCGCGCAAAAAGCTGTTAGCGGCACCACTGGCTCCTTGTTAATGTACAAGAAAGGTTTAATCTCGATGTAATCGATAATGGATATGATACCGGGCAATTTGAGAAGCTTCAGTTTCTTGTGTTGCGAGCTAAGGCCTCTTGGCCGCCTTTCGTGCCTTTCTTGATGTTGAACCCAAACACTGTAACAAGGGATGTTCGGCCTTGGGGTTGGTGGCATTCATGACAGACCAAGCGATTGAAGGATTCGTGATTCATCTGTATTGCAAGGACGATATAACTCTCAATGCCTAGTCAATATATTACGTGGAGAATATTGAGAGTAAGAACTTGTTTTCAAGCGCCGATATATCGCTTTTTAATCTGTTGTCGCGATCATTTCGGAGCTATCAGAATCTGGGTAACATCAATGTAAACGCCGGGGAGAGAGTCTAAGAATTACGTTGAGAATTCAAATAAATCCACATTTTGCTAGGATTCTGAATTTCCAGGAGTCTTTCAAAATTTTTAGTTATTCGTGGAGAATTAAAACTTCTTGCCACTAAACTAATTTCATAGTGGTTCTAACTTAACAGTTTACCCTCTGACAATCACGGCGTCCGACTTGGAGCGACATTTGAGCAACGAAACTGCTGTAATGGTGCTTGGCTGATAAAGATCCCTACTGCAATACTTTCTTGAACCGGAAAGCTCTTAAAATGGTATTGTAGTCTTTTAATTTAAATGTAAATGCGTCATGGCCGCGGTTAAGCTAGATCACAAATCACATCAAGCATCCGTTGATGAAGACGTTGTAACGAGTGTACATTTAGGGACTAAAGCTCAATGTTTTGAAAGGAGAATTTCAAGTGTTTGATGATTATCTCGTAAAGGTTCAATTACTGGCACCTTCACCCCGCCAGTAGTAAGTGGTATGAAGTTGAGCACATGGTCGCAACCAATAATCACACAGATGAATTATCACCAATGAGCGCTCACTAGCCGTGATGCTGTTCGTTCTTCACTTTTATCTTAATAGCGATGAGTGTGTGTGGAAAATCACACATTTCTACAATTTTGCGCTTCATCAGCATTGCCCCAACGGTTTCGGGATTTTAAATACCGCATTTGGCTTCCACGTCACGTCACGCAATTCGTAGTGATTGCGTCCCCCCTGCTCGAGCAAGTCTTTCGGTATTATGGATCGAAAGGTATCTCGGAATTAATTCAAGGGGACACTTTAAAATCGATACGAATGTCTACGCAAACCGCAGAAGTCCCCCCAAACATGCATCTCTAGATCAGGTGGCGAACATCATCATGCATCTCCGTATTCGCTTGATAGCGCTTTGCAGGGAGGTATAATTTTTTCCCAAGGTGATGACTGTGAATCAAAGGGGGAGCGCAAATACCGCATCAGCATTGGCCAGGGTAAACACACCCTAGGCTGAGAGGGCGCAATTTTCAGTGACCAGCGTGTTGCGACGCCACTTGCTGACAAACATGAACAGGCAGTAAATTTGAAAGAAGCCGAGATAAAGCATCACCTGATGTTGCCGAAAGCACGCGTGACGAGATAAACACGGTTCCTGTTACCTAATGACTCAAGCAGATCCAGATCGCTTTGACAGATTTAAGAAACTAAAAACGGTCACATGAGAACTTCATGACGTTGAGCCACGCTCGCCCGAAAACCTGAGCATCGTATCAGCCAATTCTTGCCCTTGTGAAAGCTATTCCTCCTCGCCAGGGTCGGTTATTCTAGCTGTAAATATATCCGAAGGCGGGGCCACGATTAACACACCACCGTGGGCGTGTGCCTCCGATACCTTACATGCAGTATTCGGAACATTTTACGTATCGGATAATATTAGATTACTATAATTCTTTGGTATTATTGTTCAACCGTATAAATTAAAGCACACAGCTTTGGCAAGACGCCACAAGATTTCAGCCGACCGATACGATACTTGTTCCACTGCCGCCCACTATTGGAGAGACTCCTTCGAAATGGTTAAACATCGCAGTACGCCAACCAAAGCAGCGTCGCTCTTCGAGGTTCGTCTCCCGAATTTGGAGCATGACGTGGTGGTGTTGAAAGGCAGCGAGCACGATGCGCCCTCCGCCCTTATTCTGGGCAAGATCGTGCTTCTGTTGAAGGAGCCCGTCACCGTCAAGAGCATTTCTCTCCGGATGTACTCGACTGTCCGCCTCAGCTGGATCGATATGGTTCAAACTGCCAGCGGCAATGTCATTAATCGGCCTCTGCGATTTGAAAAGAAAGCCTATGAGCACTCGTGGGATAATGTTGATTTCAGCCAGTACTTGAGCAATGCCGCCGAATTGAGCGCCTCTTCGTCACTGGCCGCTGGCGCGCCTCCATTATCTCGCAATTCACTGTCGGTGTCGTTGAAATCGCTTGGAAAGTCCATGCGCCAAAAATCATCCACCAGTCTTAGCAATATGAACCTCGGACCGTTGACCAGTCATAGTCTGTCCACAAGTGTTGGAACGTCGGCAAGCGGCCAGTCCAATCAAACTTTGAATGTCGGAAACTATGAGTTTCCCTTCAGCGCCGTATTACCGGGAGACATGCCCGAATCGCTCGAGGGCTTGCCTGGTGCAAGCAACGTATACCGTCTTGAGGCCACGGTCGATAGAGGCAAGTTCCATGGCAATATGGTGACCAAGAAACACATGCGCGTAGTCCGGACCATGACAACCGATGCGGTAGAACTATCAGAGCTGGTTCTGGTCGACAATACCTGGCCCAAAAAAGTGGAGTACTCTCTAAATGTCCCGGCAAAAGCTATTGCCGTAGGCTCAGGCACGCCTGTCAGCTGCATGTTTGTGCCGCTCGTCAAGGGTTTGCGTTTGGGCAAGATATCCATCCAGCTCCAGGAGTTGTATTCCTACATTGGCTACGTGCCGCCCATCCACTCGGGCGAGCGTATTGTCGCCGAGCGCATACTTCCAGCGCCGCCTGACGACGATCCTCAGTACGGTCTGGACCGGTGGGAAGTGGAGACGTTTTTGCGGGTGCCCACATCCTTGCTGAAGATCTCGCAGGACTGCGACATTCAGCAGCACATCAAGGTGAGGCACAAGATTAAGTTTAACATTGGATTGATAAATCCTGACGGTCACGTTTCTGAGTTGAGAGCGTCGCTCCCGGTACAGCTCTTTATCTCACCATTCATCGCTGTGAGCGGGAAGCCCGAGGACCACTTATTTGATACCGATAATGTCAAGGCAACAACGGGCGAGGCGTCTGCGTCTGCGTCCACCACTACTACCGACGCATCACAAGACTGCGAGGAAGAGCCGGTGATCCTGGCCGTCACCGCCGGAGCTAGTGCCACCAGCTTGCTGAACGCCATCGCCCCTTCCTCCGACTCGTCATTCGCATCGCTCCCAGGTCTCATGGCGCCCCCGCTATATGAGAGGCATATCCATGATCGAGTCTGGTCCGATAGTTCGCCCACAGAGTCGCCCATGATCTCGATCGAGAACACGCCCACCGAAAGTGGTCATTTGAACCATAGCAATGGAGATGGCTACTTTGGGTACGATCCGGGAAGAGAGCCGTCGCAAGGTGGGATCGACGCGCAGCTCCTAGGCCACAACTTGAGCGAGCTCAACCAGCAGCGACAATCACCGAGCAGCGGTCTGCCGGGCGGGTATCGCGCCACGTTCAGTCTTGACGGCGCCAACACTAGCGACGGGAACGACCAGGCCGCCACCGATTCGGGGCACCGACCAAGCGTTCCGTCGCATCTCTACACCCCACAGGCTCTCAGTCCGCCCACCCACTTGCTGAGAGCTAGCTCGAGCTTTAAGCTAGATACATTGACAATGGTGCCATCGTACCACCAGGCCATCAAGAGTGGCACCAACGACGAGCTGTTGGCGCCCGCATACAAGCCGCCCATGCCCGGTTCCAGCGTCAATCTCGCCGAAGTCAATCGGCGGTTCGAGGAATTGACAAGCCCCCCGTCGCCACAGGCCCTGGCGCAGACGCTGAGCCTGACTCCATCATCGGGATTAAAGCGCAACTTGTCGCGTGGATCCTCCTTGAGTAACTTGCGTGGGTTGACAAGCACCAAGCCGCCGTCCACAGGATCGTCGCCGCTGCATTCCAGAAACGTCTCGGTAAACAGCCTTACCGCGTTGCCCCTACTGGCATCGGCTGGACGCCATCGGGGCACATCCAGTCGGCCCAACAGCGGGGCCAGCAGCCGTAACGGAAGTTTCATGAACCTCCCGAACGACGCCTCCGCCCCAGCAGGATTGAGCCCTACCAGTATCCTGCGTCATGGCAGTATCAACGACGGAGCCTCGTCTGGGAGCACGAGCCGCGTGAGCCGGGTGCTGAACGCCGTGAGCTCACTGCTTCCTGGGTCCATGCAGGGATTGAGCTTACTGAGTCTCACCAAGAAGAAGGACACGCGCTAGGTAGAGCCCCATGGGCAGCAACTTAGATGAACATAAACACATATAAATCTATTCGAACTGACGTTAGTCGCACTGACTGGGTAGGCCCTCTCTCCAGGGATCCAGGAGGGTGACTTCGGTGTAGAGGTGATAATTGACACGAAGTTAACCGTACCCCTGTGCAGGTCGATCCAACACATTAAAGCGATAAGCCGATTTGCGACGATTACGCTGGGGTTCAGTAGAGAACGGGCAATGTTCAGGGACCGCACAAACTTGTACTTGCTGTACAGGCGCACGGTAGTGCGTGATTCCTCCTCGACCCATGTGCGACTCGACATCAACGACACCAAAGAGCGATTTCTCTCCCACAGCCGCCATGGCAAAAGTTCCGGGTTTCATGATGAAGTGGGTCCGGGCTTTCAGGACAGCTACGAACTCCAGCCAATGGTCCCCTCTTTTTACGATATCGCCAAGGAGCTAGATGAACTAGTTTCATCCGTGCGGCTGAACATCTCTGACCTTAATGGCGCCTACAAGCGTCTCATAATTGTTGCCAAGGACGAGAAACGGGCGTTGGAGAACCGCATTCAGGACACGAGCTATAATATCCTCAAAACATTCGAGCAGTGCTATGTGCTTGTGAAGAAGTTTGAGTACCTTAGTTCAAACTACTCCAAGCTCGGATTGGAGTACTCCGTCAACGACTTGAGAATTCTTGACAACTTCAAAAAGTCGTATGCTAGTCGCATCCAAGAGCAGTCACTAAAATTTCGCAATTTGCAACGAAACTATATCCAATTTCTCCGTGACGATGAAGATGAAGCCGATAATCTACTACCGCATCAGAATCTGGGCCGGGAACTGGCAGTCGCTATTGCTTCGGAGGGTTCTACGAGCGATTTAAATGCCACGATCCAGCAATCACCACAACTTCAGCAGCAGCAGCAGCAGCAACAAGTTCAGCAGCGCGAACTGCTGCTAATGCTTGAGCGCGAGCGAGAGATCTCGAATCTTGCGATGGGGATACTCGAGATCCTGACGATTTTCAAGGAAATGGAGTCATTGGTGGTGGATCAAGGCACGTTGCTAGATCGAATAGACTACAACCTACAGAATACAGTGCAGGACTTGAAGCTGTCAGACAAGGAACTAGTCAAGGCGAAAAATTACCAGAAACGGTCTACAAAGTGCAAACTTATCTTGTTACTTTCGCTCGTGGTGTTAGCCTTGTTCATACTTGTTCTTGTAAAGCCGCACCATTCGACCACGGTCGTACAGCCCCCCAGCGAGACACGTCCGGTCAAACCGCCTGCCAAGGAAACTGCGCAGCCTAATTAATTTATAAGTGCGTTAAAGAGAGAAAACGAGTCATCGTAAAGCGCACACCACCACACCCTACTTGATTTATCCTACGAAAAAGCAATGGTTAGAAGCCCTGCCTTGCAAGGTCTACGCATCAACCGCATCTGAAACAATCTCGCTTATCAGCTATTAAACTAATCAAGCTACGTAAATTGCATAAAAGTATTGGTACACTTGTATAGAAAAACCAAGGATGGAAACTTGGAAAAGGTCGAAATTCACCTTCGGCCCATCAAGGTAGAGGCCAGCAAGCCGGGCTTTGCGCGTTGGCTCACCGGAACGAAACCGGGTTGTATTCTGCGCTTGGGCGGACCAGCCACGCCAAAGTCAGGGTTGCTTGATAACACAGCCTCGGAGATGGTCGGTTGTCGCTGCTGCGGCGCGTAGACGGTTGGGCCTGCGGGTGCGGGCGCGTACGCATTGTTGCCCGGATTCGGACTGCCGTACGGCGATGCCGCGGGCATGCCCAGTCCGTATTGCTGGTATCCTGACGATGGTGGCGGCGCATAATTATGAGGAGGCGGCTGGGGCCGTCTCGCTGGCTCAAAAGACTGGGGGTTTGGCGGGCGCTGCGAGACGCTGGTAAAGTCCAGCTCCACATCCGAGTCTTGGTTGTGGATATCGCCCTTGAATGCCTGGTCGTCCTCGACGAAATCCTCGGCGAACGGACGGTGGCCCTCCACCAGCGGATGGTGCTCAAACACGGCCGGAGAGAAGCGGGCGGCGGCACCGCCTGCTACCGGATATGGAGCGGAGTATGCTGCTTTCGATGGCCCACTGGGAGTGGCGGCGCGAGGCGCCACGGACGGAGCCATTTCCTGGCGGATTTGATGGGGTATCGTGGGCGAGTCGTGCAACTGCGGTTCGGCGTAGGCGTTGTGACTGCGGGAGGTATCACTGTAGGTACGGTAATTTGTGCGAGGGTTGTTCAAGGATGACTCGTCGCTTACCCTGGCTTGAGAAAACTGAAAGCCCGTGGGTGCGTGCAAGGGGGAAAGGGGCTGAGTGCTGTGAGCCGAGGCATACTGGCCCTGGGATGCCGCAGAGTGCTGCTCCAGGTGCAGCTCATTGTTCATCCGGGAACCGTGTTGCGGCGGCTGCAAATTAGGGCCCCTCTCAAAAGAGCTTGAGGAGTCAAGCTCCTTGTAGGACAGAAAGCCGGGCGGGACCTTATCTAACGAGTTGCCAAAAGTGTACATGGCCGGCTTGGGTTCCAGGTTGAACAACAGCTTATTGAATTCAGAATCACGGTCGTCGTCATCGTCAGTGTTGGTGTAAGAGAGAGCGGCCACCAATAAGGTAATCGTAGAAAACAAGAGCAAGATTGCTGCGGCGATCAAAAGCCAACCGAGCCACAGGACGTGCGGGTGAAACATCAAGATGCTCGATATAGATACCAAGCCTGCACCAAAGAAGGATAAAAGCGAGAAGACAAAGGCCACCCATAGCAACAGACTAGGGTTAAAGTGCGCCGCAAAGGTCATGATGATGGTGAAAAAGGATAAACCCAACAGGATCGGGGCAACAATCAACAACTTGGCGAGCACATCGCGTTTCAGAGACAGAAAGAACCAGTCCGAAGTATCCAGTTCGATATTAGATGGGACGTAGGGGTAGGTTGCGCCGACACATGAAGCATCCTTGACACAGTAGCCGAAAACGCCAAACGAGACATCAGACGTGTCAGCCAACTTGAAAATACTGACGATGGGAGTGGATATGGTGGCTAGCAATAGGAAGGTGAATGCGATCAAGACAAAAAACACCGATATGGTGTGTATGCCCGGGGAGAAGGCCATTTGACCCGTGAGCGAACAGCGATCTTAGCAAGGCTGGCGAGGCACAGAGAAGACGGGATTTGAACGGGAGCAAGTCAACAGCAAGGTGAGCGCCAATAGTCAAGCAACAACAACGACACAGTCAAACAACAACAACGCCGAAGAAGAGAGAAGCGCGTTATGCCTGGCGTGAGGATTTGTCGTGGCGTGAAGACTTGAATCGGAATCGCGAAGACGTATCACAGGATTGTCTCTGGGCGAAAAAATACGCAATCAGCCAATAACCGGTCGACACTAATAATATTCTTGCGGGCGCTTTTGTACTCGTCCCGATTCGGCAGGTGGGCTTCCCGATCGGGACGCGGCCCGATTTCTTTTCCGAAAACGGTGGCGGCGCGCTTTGTGCACGTCCAGGCTCCCCCTAATGGGGAAACGCCAAAGGCGCTAAAAGAAACAGGACAAGGGAGTAAAAGGAAAAAGCCCTGGGTAATTACATGCAATATTATTTACCTCTTCCACGGATCTTCTCGACCTTCCCGCGTCGCGATCTGCTCATCTTTCCCCGCCCTCGTACCATATGTCGGGAACCTGCAACAAGTACCGCTCCATAGCTTCCCGAAACCGCGTCTTGTACTGTTTCGGCGTCACAATCGTCGGGTCTTTGCCGCGCTTCGCGCCGCGTATAGCCATAAGGTTATTCCCCTTGACCCAGTTTTCAACACGCTTGTCCCATGTGAACGCCCGGAGCCAGTCAATTATCCCAATGTAGAGTTTGTGGGCTTGATCGTCAATCCCCACCACTAGAGAGTAGTCCATCACATCCATCGCCAGGAGGAAACTGGTGTCGTTGAACAACGACCCACGCAAGAGTTTCTTCAGCTGTTCGTTCACAAAAACCGGCAGCTCGTAAATGTACTCGATCATATTTTCGTCGAGCAACACCTCGTTTTCCTTGCCGGTCTGCTGAACATGGCGATTCCGCATCGAACCCTTGAGATCAAATATTCGCGTCGGGGTGTGGCTGCAAAAGAGATTCTCCATAATGAGAAAATCCATGCGGTGCTGTTTCCCAGTCACGGCATTTTTGATGTGGATCTGGTAAAAGCCATAAATCTTAGCAATGGCAGTGGTCAAGGAGTTGAACATTGATTGAGCTCCGTACTGGAAGTAGAAGGGCGCAATTGAAACAAATAAGTCGAGCTCAGATTTGCTCAACTCCTTGATAATGTACCGGTCGTCCAACGTTTTCAAAAAATGCAGCCCGCTCTTGCCGCCGCTAGAGTTCCACTTTACGCAACGCGAAAGACTCTGGATAAAACTGTCGTTGTTGCCACACACACTTCGGAAAGCGTCAAATTGCTCGCTGTAAAAGATCTTGCACGAAAATGTGGTGCTGTTATCGCTAAACTGGTATTTCAAGTGGTTGGAATTGGCCTTGTTCATGGTCTTTTCCAAAGTCAGCACTTCCTCGTACGCACTGCGCTTTTTAAACTTTTTCTGAATCTTTGCGAAATTGGCAACCTTGTTGCTGCTGTTGCTGCCGACGCCGCCACCGCTAGCATTGTTTCCGATGCTGTCCACATTGCTGCGCTCCATAGCGTCCGGCGCCAGTTTCTTTAGGTCGCTGGCAGGTGCGCTCTCGGTCGCCATCAGTTCGAGTTTCTGCCGATAGTCGCTAGACGATAAACAAAACGCTACAAGTGAACTGGGCTCGTCTTCTCGCACAATCACGTTGGAGTCGGCAAATGTGTGCTCGTGCGACTCTAGGGGGTATTCGAGCGAGTCCCATAACGTGGCCGACCGGTCCGCCCAGAAATTCGTGAGCGATTTCAAAAGCGATACCTTTTCGGGTTGCGGAATGTCCATGTTCTTGCCGAGCATTGATCCCACGTCGCGCGGGACGGTAGCATTAGAATGGTTAGCGGCGGTGCCTACGGGATTGCTGCTGCTGCTGCTGCCGCTAACTTCACTCACGGCAACACTCGTCTCGGAATCCTTGCGTGGATGGATCGCTTGATTCACTGCATTTGCGGCCAGAGAGACCGCCGGGTCCTTGGTTGCACACTTTGCCAATGCCTCGCTTTTCTTGTGGCCATGAAACTCGTCATTGCCATCCACCACATCCTGGATATTGTTGTATATCTCCACAACGGGCTTGCTCTCCACAATGGGGAAGGCGCGATACTTGTGCGACTTTTTCTGCAACTCTTGTTCGCGCTGCTTGCGGAACTCGAGCGATATCTTATCAATGTTCATTTTGTTGTAGAGGTTTGCGAGACGAACCACCTTGCTTTCAGATGCGTCGCCAGCGCTAGGCGCCGCCTCCTTTTGTATGGGCTTGATGCCAGGTCTCGCTTCGGCACCACCGCCAGTTGAGTGAATAGCAAGTTTGGACTTTGTCGCGACCGGCGGGCCGGGCCGGTCCGAATCTAGAAGCGCTTCTAATCGACTGATTCGCTCCAAAATTAGCGAGTTTTGGGTTTTGCTGTGAGCGTGATCAGAGCTGGTTCTGGCTTTCTTTACCGGACCGCCCTCTGTCTCAACCAGATTGGTCAGCTCGCAAAGCGCGGGACCCTGGGGCGCAGCAGGCGGCAAGGGTTCCAGCGACGGATTCAGTTTTGGTTCCATGAGAGGATCCGGCACCTGTTCCGACGTTGGATTCAGCCTTGGATACCGTGTCACGTCCAAGCTATTTTCTGCTTCATCATTACCAATATGCTTCGCAGCCAAAGTCACTTCGTCTTTTTCACCTCCCCAGTTTGTGGTGCTTCCAGGCTCGGGTTCCTTCCCCTCCCAGGTCGCACCGCTTTCCTTTGACGCATTGTCATCTTGGGACCCCTTTTCAATCAAAAAGCTCCTCAAGTGGAACTGCGTAATGCGCGTAATCTCGTTCTCACTCGGCAAAAACCGCGCCTCGAATTCGTTGAATTCTCCGTCCCATGCAACCGCCAACTCTTGTAGCTGTCGAAGTGCGCTATTCATCACTAGGTAAAAATTGGGCTCGCTCGACTCGAAAATGTCGCGCGTCTTTTGTCTCATTGTGGATTCCTGCGCCCACAATTTCTGCTTCATTTCTTCAATTCGTTGTAATCCCTGCTCGGCCTTGTCAAACGTATCAACCTTGACACGATTAAGCCGTTTTAGCACGCTTGCAAATAATTTCTCGCTCTTTAGTTCAATGCTGTTGAAAGCCTCGAGCTTGAGCTTGATATCGATGGCTGGATTGAGCTCCATCCGCTTCTTGGGAAGTTCCACTTGATAATTGCTCACTGGCGAGTATTCGACGCGCACTACCATATTGTTGAGACTAAAGTACTTTGTGTGGCACGTAAAGTAATTGTGTGTGCACTTGCTGTCCCGCGAACTAACGCCGCTCCCGTAAAAGTTTAGTTCCAAAAATTTACCGATCGACATGTGATAAGTATCGTCGCTCATGGGGATCACGGGCGTCGCATAGTTGCAATCCTTGCAAGAACTCCACATTACACGCTGGTTTTTACCTTCGTAGTCATTTTCAGCAGAAAATCCTTCGATAAGCTCCATGATAAAGTCCAACTTGGCATTACCGTGAACATAGGTCTTGTAATGATCCAGCAACTTTTCGCGGCACTCCTCACACACCTTTCCCGCGCTTTCATACATCTCGTCCAAGAACGAGCCCAATTCCCAGTCATTGTCAGTGTAGTAGTCAATCACCAAATGGTTGGGCCCCGCACAGGGAGTCGCATACTTGATCGACACGGTTGAGCTCAAGGCATGAATACTGCGGTGGAATGTAGGATACAACTGGTAACACGGCGCGCTAATGCATTGCGACCAGATACGAGATCGCGTTCGGTACTCGGCCAACAAAGTCCCGAGGTGGTACTCCGACGCATACTTTACGGCGATACACTTGTCGACGTCTCCCCTGGGCAACAACTGGTCAGCAAAAACAATGCCAAGTTCTCTCATGGTCTCGGCAGACATGTCCGCCGATGTTTGTGCCGTTTGAATGCGCTCATTCTCGCGGAAAAAGCTTAAAAACGCTCTGAACGATAAGATGACGCTAGCAAGTTTGGTAGGGAGCGGGAACCGTATCAAAGGTGACAAACTCAAGATACGCTCGGTGAAAAAGTTTACGTATCCTGTAACTTCGCTCGCCGAAAGCATGACGCCGCAGTCGCTAGGTCCCTGGGCCTGCAACGTCTCAATCTGGCTCAAGACTTGCCAAATGTGCGAATTGTGCGCGTTGTCCGGGACGGGATTTATTTGCATGCACGCATCAATAAAATAACTTACTTCAAACCTCGAGCTGAGAAATCCGGGCAACACGATTTCGATAGCGTACTTTACGCTGGCCAATGTCTCCACGCTGCCTCCGCGAAGAACAATTGTGAAGCCACTATCTTGAATAGTGCCATCAAAGTAAGTGCATGACTTTAGTGAATTTCCATGCAAATGTTTCTGCACGTAGAAGCAATTGCAGGTGCCCAAGGTGCCCTTTTTGAAAAACAAGTCATTGACTGATTGGAAAATGTCCGCGCTAGTGTAGCGTGAGATACGTTCAATGTTTTGCGGCTTGACATTCGATAACACCGTCACCCCAGCTTCCTCCAAGAGATGTCTCGCGATCCCACACACCGAGTCACCCACCACCACCACATCGGGCTCGAGTGATACGAGTCGCGACACCAAGTTCGTGATATACACCAACTGTTGCGAATGAATAATCCTCAAACTAATAAACTGTTCCTTTTGCTTCAAGTATTCGAGCGGGAACGTGAGCAAGGCAATACGCGGATGCTCAATTTTCAGCTCCATACGACGCGAATCGATATTCTTTGTCATAAAGAGCCCCGTAAAGGACGAGATATCTTCAATGCGTCCGCCGGGAATTCTCTTGATCTTGACGTACTGTCGGGTGTCCAAAGTATCCGTGACATGCAAAGTGGTGACGGGAATCAACAGTCGCTTAATTGCGCGCACCCACCGACTATGATCCTCCAAAATGTCGCAATCTGTCAAGGTTTGTCCGATTAAGGTATCCAAGAGCATAGTGTAGAGACCAATCATGGCTTCCAGAGTGGACGGAGTCTTCTCGACCAAAAGAGCCTGTGGCGACATGTCCAGGCTCATTTCCTCGTCTGAATTCAAGCTGGAGGTGAGGACAGTTTTGGCATTTGGGTCGTGCTCCGCCACCAAGCTGACATTACTATTCTTGTGAGAGGGCGATGGCGACGCGTGCTCAAACTCCATGGAGGGTGTGCTGCTCTTGATTCCATTGCTATGATGCTCGCCACGGCCCTTTGGCGTCGAGCTGTCGAATTTGTGGCTAATGGAGCGGCCCAGCCGGTTGCGGCGTCGTGAACGGATCCGCTGAAGCGAGGCATTCGCACGCGCTCGTGCGCGCAACAACTCTCCACGCGACGCCGTATCCACAACGGCTATTGCATTTGACGGACTAGTGCTGATAGTCGTCCCTTCGGGCTCGGATCCAGCATTGCTACTCTTGCTCCAGCTGGGCTTCCAGTTCAAGGGGATCTCGCGCTCATTATAAGCAATCGCAGGAAATTCGCAGAGAGCAGGAACGATCGCAGGCCCTGCATTAGCCGTCTCGAGTCCCAACGTCCCCGTTCGAGTATTGCTCGTGTGGAGAGACGAATAGAGGGACATGACCTGTTCGTCCTCGCCATCGCTATCGCTGCGGAAAGACCTGCTCAAAATACCGGCGCTCGCGTGGTCCGAGTCGTTTTCCAGATCGCTGTCCACAGGCTCGTCGGCAACAAAAGTGTGAAACGGCCCCGATCGGAGTGAGGACGAGGATATTTGGCGTTTTGCGGGCGTGGAGGAGCTTCCGTCAAGGCGATTGGCTTTTTCATCGAGCAGGTGCAGGTGCAGATGCCAGCTCTTTTGCCACTGGTGCCCACTTGCTTTACCTTGAAATACCTGGTTCCCTGGCGAAGGGCTATCGCGATGATGGTGATGATGGTGGCGATGGTGGTGGTGGGGGTGGTGATGGAAAGGAGTTTGCAGAGTCTGTATCGATGGAACTGTGGCCGGGGCGCTAGCGCCCATTTTCACCGAACTAAAGCCCTTGCCAGAACTGTAGACGGGAGACATTACTGAGCTATTCAGCGGGGCGCGCAGGGCCGGGATTTCGACGGCTAGTCCGGCCCTGGTAGCCGGTATCGCCATTTGCGGGACGTGTTTTGAGAGCGCTGCCTTATTTTCATTTAAAAGCATTTGTGCGATTTTGAATTGCTGTTGCGGCTGCGGCCCCGCCACAGCGAATGCCGGCACGTTTAGATAGTTCCGAGGCAGCGTTCCCAGGGGGTCCATTGGTGCCGTGTCCACTGCGGCGTGCGGCGAAGTCGTGAGTTGAGGGGTGTGGGAGCCAATAGAGAGGGCGCGCATACGGGTGACGGGATGCTGCTGCTGCGGCGACTGGCCTGGGCCTTGCCCCAGAGTCTGTCCCAGCGCAGGACCCAGGGGCAGTTCTGGTGGCGGTACCGCACTTTGAGCATCGTCGTTTTCAGCGTCCAGACTCGATGAATCGTCACTGAGATACACAATCACGTCCAGGTAGCACGGAGAACAGACGCGCAATTTGTCCTTGAAATTTGACCGAGACTTTTTGGGCCCTTGCACCGGCGACTGGCCTGCAAGTCGCTGTTTTTCGACGCGGTGCTGCGAGTAGGAGATGAACAAGGTACAGTCGGAGCAAAAGATCTGTCCGCAGAAACGGCAGTGATGTTTGCGGCGGAACGCGGTAAACGGCTTGAAGCAGTTTAAGCAGTCCGAGACGAAGGAGTCGTTCATCCAGTATTGCCGCGGGATGCCGCCGTTTTTCAAGGGGTTATGGGACGAGCGGACTGGTTTTTTGCGGCGGCGTTTCTCCTTGGTGACTAGCGAGGACGCCAGGGACACCGCTTCGTGAAAGTTTGTATTGACAAAGTTTTTGGCATTGTCTAGGATCGCGTTGGGAAAACTCTGGCGTTTCGGTTCATAGTCGAGTTTGTGGTAGCGCAAGGCAGAGGCCATGGACGCCGATTGAGTATTGGACGCCTGCCGACTCACCTTGACGGGCGAAGGGCGGGCCACGGACTCACTGTACAAGTTCCCGTCGGCAAAGGACGGATAATTCTGGGACGTGATCGGTAGGGGACCCGAGCGTTTCGCAGCGCTTGCACTTGCAAACGACGACAGTGAGCTTGGAGAGCGCTGAGGCGTTGACACGGGTTCGTCAGGAGCCGCGGTGACTGCGGGCTTATCGTTAGCACCGGTATCGGCGTTTTCCGAGTCCGACGCCGAGTCGTCCAGCACATCGATGTCGTTAGGGAGATTATTGAACGCGGCTGCGAGCTTGGACTGGAGATTCGAATGGGCATTCGAGTGGTCGAGCTTCTCCAAGGCCTTGGAAGAGTCTGACTTGTCTTTGGCCACGTTTGAAGGCACCGACTGACGATGGTCGATCGTTGCATCCAAAGTCTGGACCAGGGCCACCGACGCCAGAGCAGTGGCAAGGCGAAGGGCATTTCCGAGGAGGTGGGTAGGTTCAGTGGGGGGCGTGGGTTTGTACGTGAGCACCGACAGGTCTTTCGAGTCAGAGAGTCTCAGATAGTCTCTCGAGTCGGAAAGCCTCAGGTAGTCTCGCGAGTCAGAAAGCCTGTGAAAGTTTTGTGGATCAGATATTTTAGAAAAGTCTCGAGAGTCTGATAATTTGACAGATTGTTGCGAGTCAGATAATCTCGGTTCTCTGGATTCAAAAGGCCCTGGTTCTCTTGGTTCAGAGAGTCGTTGTTCTCTTGGTTCAGAGAGTCGTTGTTCTCTTGGGTCAGAAAGCCGTTGTTCTCTCGGGTCAGAAAGCCTTGAATCATTCAGGTCAGGTATCCTTTGTTCGGTCGAGTCAGATAGTCGCGGCTCATTTACATCAGATAGCCGCGGGTCAGACAGCCTACTTTCCTTTGCATCGGGCACTCTCGCGTCTCTGGGGTCCAGGAATTTTGCCAAATCTCTGGCTTCGGAGACGGACCGGGTAAAGTCTCTAAAGGAAAGGGAGCTCACGTCCGGCAAGGGCAGGTCATGAGAGTGTATGCTGCACGCCAAATGCGGTCTGTGCGGGGTAGGCGACAGAGGCAGAACGGGGGGGTCCGAGGGGATGCGGCGCCGCGGGGAAACCAAGCTCGAGTTCGCGGTGACACTGCCGGTGACGGAACGGAGGGTGGAGGAGATGAGGCGCGTGAAGCCACGCTGCTCGGCTTCCGGGTCCGAGATTGTCGGGAACGAGGTAAAGTCCAACTGGTCAAGCGGCTCAATGTCGCTGTTATTGCTGCGAAACGAGTGTGACATGTTGTGGGATGCCAGGGACTCGGGGTAAGGGGTGCAGATCAAGAATATTTGCGACAACTGGGAATATTCCCAAATGTCATCCGACACTTTACGCGAACTTACTAAGCAGAACAAGACAAGTCATTTTTCAGACGATTCCATGGGGCCGAAATTCAAGTGTACAGCCAAGCACCGTACAGGCCCCCCCGAAATACGCCTTTTACCGCTTGAATCCTGGCCATGTCTTCGTCGGGGCTTCAGAGACGCCGAGGCGGCAGGACTCAGGACGCACTGAATGGTAATTCCGACACGCCCTCGCGTCTGCCCGCCCAACTATCTTCCCCCGCCGGCGACGGTGACACCAAGGTCGGCTACGACGCGCGCGACATTGCCGATCCGTCCGCCACTAACCTCCCGCTCTTGACGCTCATGGAAGAGGTCTTGTTGATGGGGCTCAAAGACCGCGAGGGGTACCTCAGTTTCTGGAACGATAACATTTCCTATGCGTTGCGAGGCTGCATCCTCCTTGAATTGGCACTTCGCAACCGCATTGCCCTCGTCAACGACCCGGCGCGCCGCCGCTTTGAGCTCTCCGACCGCTTGATCGAGGTCGTCGACTCAAGCACCACTGGCGAAGTTCTCTTGGACGAGACGCTCAAAATCATCCAGGCAGACGAGTCGCACTTGCTGGTGCTGAACTGGATCGATCTCTTATCTGGCGAGACGTGGAACTTGCTCAAGATCAATTGCCAGCTCAAGCAGGTCCGCGAGCGATTGGCCAAGGGGTTGGTGGACAAGGGGATTTTGCGGACGGAGCGGAAAAGCTTTTTCCTCTTTGACATGGCAACGCACCCCGTGGCCGATAAGCTTTCCAAGGAGTACGTCAAGAACCGGATTCTTGCGGTGCTCACGCAGCGGACCATCGACTTGGACCAGCTTGCATGTGAGCAGTTCCCCAAGAACACACTGTTGCGCCACGTGCGGTCCATTGCGCTCATGTGCGCCGCGTACGCGGCCAACGTGTTGGAGAACGTGGTGTCGGGGCTCAACTACGATAAGCGGGACCAGGCGTTTGCGCGTGCCGACGAGATTTTGGGAGACTTTGGGGTGTACCCGTTCAATCTTCTGGGCCAGAGCCCACTAGGGCTCGGGTCCAACTTGGCGGAGGAGGTGACGGCGGAGGTTGCGAAGGAAGGAGCGTCCGAGCTCCAGTTGGAGTTGGTGGCCGCGGTCTTGAGTGTTTTCTCGCGCATGGACTCCATCTTGTAGCGCCCAGGCAGATCTCGTAGCGCCCAGGCAGACCTCGTAGCAGCACGCAAACAAGGATAATTAGAGATAATTGGGCATCTCAAGGCCTCAGTCGTACGCCGTAGAGACGGGAGAGCTCAACTAGTGGAGGCAGGCGAAAAAAAGCGAGCCTACCAAACTAAATCCGTAATTTTCACACTAACCAAACGCTTTGACGCTACAAAATGTCACTGGGCTCGCTGCTTCTACAGATCCCCGGGGGCATCCCCCGCTCCGTCCCTAAGGGCACCGTCATCTACCGCGACGAATGCGTCTTCCTGTTCGACACGCCCCGCTCCCCGTGCGGCATCGACTTGAACTTGGCCACCCGCTACGCCTGCGCCCGTCGCTTCGCGCCCACCGTCGCCGCGGCCGCGAACTGCCCGTGGTTCCTCAATATCCGCCACATTGACCCGCCGCCCGTGCCAGAGTCGCCGCCCCTGAAAATCCCAAAGTTGGAGGTCGTGGCGAACCCGAACCCCCCCTTCGTCCCCGTCTACTCCATCTACAATGCCGCAGATGACCGCACTTGGTCGCTCGAACAAATCTCCGCCGACTTCCAGCAGCTCGTGGCGTTGATCGTCTCGGCTGACTCGGATCAGCGCCGCCAGGACGTGGAACTGTGGCAGTATGAGCTTTCGCAGTGCGTCCACTCGGAACAGGTGGGCAACGCCGCGAACCACCAGGTCGCCGCCGCGCTTCCAGCTGCAGCCGACCATCAGTCAAAAGGTGAGATCCTGTCGACACCACACTGCCACCAATGCACCCTCACGGAAAACCTCTGGATCTGCTTGGAGTGCGGCGAGCTAGGGTGCGGCCGGTCTCAGTTTGGCCTGTCGGTCAAGGGCAACTCGCATGCCTTGGCGCATCACGAGTCCACCAACCACGCCGTCGCCGTCAAACTTGGCCTGCTCGCGGCAGGCCGCGAAAACGAGTGCGACGCCTTTTGCTACCGGTGCGGCGACGAAGTGCGCGTGCCGCACGTGGCACGGTGCTTGCGCCAGTACGGGATCGACATGGAAAAGACCCAAAAGACCGAAAAGAGCCTTTTGGAGCTCAATTTAGACCATAACCAGCTGTGGCAGTTTCGGTTGGACGGCGCCGATGGCGAATTGCTCGAGCCCGTTTTCGGTCCGGGGCTCACCGGTATGGCCAACTTGGGCAATTCGTGTTACCTAAATGCAGTGTTCCAGGTGCTTTTCAGCACTGAGCCGTATGCTCGCGAGTTTGCTCGCGACAATGTGTGCGAGTACGCGTTACAGGTCGATAACTTCACTAGTAGCGTGCCAGTCCAGCTTGCCAGGCTACGCTACGGCTTGATCAGCGGCTACTACCTGGACGCGTGTCCTGACTCTGCGTACCAGGCCGGGATCCGGCCACAGACCCTTAAGGCAGTAATGGCCGCGGGAAACACCGAGTTCCTCGGGCCGCGTCAGCAGGACGCGTCCGAGTACTTGGGATTCGTGATGGACCGCGTTGACCGTGTGTTGGGCGCCGAAACCAACCGGCCGTTCCAGCTGTTGCTTGTTGACGTGTTGCAGGTCGGGCCAGGCGGACTGGCGACGTTTCTGTTGCTGGACAATATTACGGTAAATGTGCCCAGCATTGTAGAATCGGTAAACGAGGAGACAAAAGAAACCACGTACCTGCGAGCCACTTTTAGCGAGTGCTTGAGGCAGTGGCAGAGCCCGCAGCCGGTTCCCGGGTACGTGGACGATAACGGCGAGCCGCAGGACGCAGTGCGGCACACTAAGATCGCGTCGTTCCCACCGTACCTCCTCATCACGCTCCAGCGAATCCTGCTTGAGAACGGCGAGGCGAGAAAGATCTCGGTGCCGGTGGCGGTGCCGCACGAGATTGATTTGCAAGAGTGCACGTACCACCAGGACCCCCTGGTCGAGGAGAAGGCTCCGTCTAGTGCGGCCGAGGCGCCCGCGTTCACACCCAACAGCGCAGCCCTCGCAATGCTCGAGGAAATGGGGTTCCTGAGGAACCGTAGCGTGCGCGCACTCTACCATACCCATAACACCAGTGCCGACGACGCCTTTACGTGGATCGCGAGCCACATGGACGATGCCGATATCGACAGCGAGTTTTTGGTGCCGGCGGCCGCCGCGGCACAGCCACTCGACGCAGACAGCGTCGCGATGCTCGAGGCCATGGGCTTCAGCGCGAGCCAGGCGGCGGACGCGTTGCCGCGATGCAACAACAACGTGGAGGCCGCTATAGAGTGGCTTTTCGCGAACCCGGACCAAGGGTCGCGGGCAGGTGCTGCATCGACGGTGGCGGTCCCCGACCCAGCACAGGAACGGAACGCGCTTTTAAAGTCGCTCATGGCGAAACGCGATCAGCGGTCGCAGTACCGTCTCCGTGCGGTCATCTGCCACAAGGGCCTGTCGCCGCACACGGGCCACTACGTGGCGTACATTCGGAAAACGGTCCAAGGCAGCGAACAGTGGGTCTTGTTCAACGACGAAAAAGTGGTCTTGTGCGACGAGTCTAGCATGTTAGAAGTGGAGACGAACGGGTACGTTTACCTTTTCGAGCAGGTGCGGGATTAGATTTGCGGAGATGCGAGATGACTTGTTTGACGTTGCGGGAAGCGACTGCGGCTAGGCTGAGAGGGGCTACTGTGGGGTCGTTAAAGGTACTACTGTGAGGTTGTGAATGGAGTGACTGTGGGGTTGTGAATGGAGTTACTGTGGGGTTGTGAAAGGTACTACTGTGGGGTTGTGAAAGGTACCACTGTGGGGTGCGAAAGGTGGCGACCGGAGGCCGAGAGGGGAGCTACGGCGAGATTGAGGGGAGCTACGGCGAGACCTGGAGGGTGGTTGCAGTGAGATAGAGAGGACGACTTTGGCGAGGCTGTGTAAGGTGCCACTGTGATGAGCAAGTGGTGACACCTGTGACGTTGAGAGAGGCGACGGTGGCGGGGTAACGGCAGCGAGACAGCGAAAGGTGATGTAAGCGAAGCCTAAACGGTGACTACTGGAGGGTTGAGAGGATGACGACAGTGGGGTGTGAAAGGTGATGTTAGCGATGCCCAAGCGGTGACTACGTCGAGACTAGAGGATGACTACGGCGAGGCTGTGAAAGGGCTATGACGGTGACTGTGACTGGGAGGGCTACTACTGTGACGCTATCAGGGTGACACTTCAGACTGAAAGGGCTACGACTGTGACGCTACCAGGGTGACACTTCAGACTGGGAGGGACCTCGGCACGGCCAAGTGAGTGATCACGATGAGGCTGAGAAAATGACGAGGGCGAGGCTAGAATTTAAGATGCGGCGAGAGGGGTAGCAAAGGCCTTTAGAAAATAAGTGAGCCGATACCCCTTTTACAGAGCAACCGGAAAAAGTGTCCCGATTAGGAGATGGGATGAAACCCCAGATTTAGCAAGTCCCAGCTTGAAGGCCTCCCGCTACCCCCTCTCCCCGCCGGCCACCCCCCATCTTATCTGTGGCCTGATGTCAACCTGGCTGAGTAATAGGCATCGCACGTGCCCGACTCATGACTAACACCACAATGCACTGGAAAAAAAAAGTTTTATTTGTAGCGGGCGTTTTGCACGGTAAAGTGCGGCGCCACGAGAACCTGCAGCAGAGGCAGAGAAAAAAATCCCGAAACCCGCGTGGAAAAATGACTGTTTCGTTTCGCGCAAGACTCAATTCCTGCAAACCGCACTTGAAGAAGATGTTCCTCATCAACGAGAACGAAGGCGACAGGACGCGCTTGGAGGACTGGCGGGGTACGTCTCTTTCCCTCTCATCGCATCGCAAAACTAACTTTTTTCAGTCCGCGGCTACGATCCCTTGACGTCTCCCGATTTGCTCCAGCACGAAATCCCCCTCAAGCCCGAGTGCGAGAAGATCATTCTCCAGGGCCGCGACGATACCGTCGCCATCTTGGAGGGCCGCGACGACCGTCTCGTCGTCGTCGTGGGCCCCTGCCTGATCCACGATCCGGCCGCGGCCCTCGAGTACGCCGACCTCTTGAAGAAGGCCGCGGACCACCACAGGCGCGACTTGCACATCGTCATGCGCGCGTACTTGGAGAAGCCACGCACCACCGTCGGCTGGAAGGGGCTCATCAACGATCCCGAGATCGACGGCCTGTTCAAAATCAACCAGGGCTTGGCCACTGCCCGCAACTTGTTTGTCGACTTGACCACAAAGTTGCCCATTGCCGGTGAGATGTTGGACACCATCCTGCCGCAGTTCTTGCTGGACTTGGTCTCGGTAGGCGCCATCGGCGCGCGCACCACCGAGCTGCAGTTGCATCGCGAGTTGGCGCTGGGCCTCTCCTTCCCTGTCGGCTTCAAGAACGGTACCGACGGCACCTTGGGCGTCTCCATTGACGCCGTACGCGCCGCGTCGCACCCGCACCACTTTTTGCTGGTGACCAAGCCCGGAATCGTGCTGATTGTGGGCACCAGCGGGAACCGCGACTGCTTTGTCATTTTGCGCGGAGGCAAGAGCGGCACCAACTACGACGAGCAGCTGGTGCAGAACACCAAGGCCGAATTGACCAAGGTCGGCATTCTCGGCGACAGCAAAGCGGACGCGCGAATCATGGTGGACTGCTCGCACGGCAACAGCAACAAGGACTTTCGCAACCAGCCCAAGGTGGCGGCGGAGGTGGCGCGGCAGGTGGCGGCGGGCGAGGGCGCGATCTGCGGGTTGATGATCGAGTCCAATCTCGTGGAGGGCCGCCAAGACGTGCCGCCCGCGCTGGAGGGCGGCAAGAACGCGTTAAAGTACGGATGCTCCATCACGGACGCGTGCATCTCGTGGGAGACTACGGAACACGTGTTGCAGACGTTGGCCGAGGCAGTGCAGCAGAGACGCGGCCGCAAGCAGTGAGCGGAATGCGATGCAGTAGAGATTTATATTTATGAGGTCAGGGTAGCGGCCAGGTTGGTGGTAGTGGGTAATACCGTGAGTTGGTAGTGGGTAATACCGTGAATCGGTAATACCGTGAGTTGGTAATACCGTGAACTGGTAATACAGAGTTGAATACAGTAAATCAGTAACAATGTAATGGATAGGTCCCGTATGAAATCACTGGCCTTGGTGATAATCGGGTTCCGGAGCGGAGATCTACTTTATTGGCGGAAAGGGGTGCGTAGATTTAAAAGCCTTATCGCTTATGTAACAGTGTCATCCAGTAATTACCTAATTACGAGACATACATGACGTCATCTCTCCCCACTTCCCCGACCCCACACACGTGACATGCCATTCCACGCCAAATGGCAACACAAGCCAAAAAAAAAGACCTCATGCCATCCATTATTGTTTCCCACAAATTTTTGATGACTTTGCCCATTCTAGTATAAATACCTGCGGCCCTACTGTTTTTCCCTGTGCGGTGTGTCTTCCTCGCTGCTTCCCTCGTCTAGCCGGCCATGCGATCCCTCCTCAAGGGCCACCGCCGCAACCAGTCCTCCGTCTCGAGCGCCTCCGATCTCGATTCAGATCTCCTCCTGCTGTCGCCCTTGGCCCACCCGTCCTCCCATTGGCCCCGCAAGCAGCCCAAACTGGTCTCCTCCCCGACCTTGGCGCCCCTGCCCTCGTTCCTGTCCCCGAGACTGGCCCCCAAACCCCTCATTCCTTCGAGTCCGTACCCGTCGGCGCGCCCCACCACCCCGCTTAAACCGCTCCACTCTCCCAAACCGCGCGTGCCTCCCAAGCTGCACCACTCGCCGAAACCTTTGGTGCCCCCCAAACCTAACCAGTCGCCCGGCTTGAACCCCCCGGCAAAGATCTTGGCCACGTCGCATCCCTACCACTTCCCGCCACCGCCCCCAGCCCTGTCCTTGCTGGCTCCCGACCCCTCAACGGCCATCTACTTTGCTCCGCCTCCCCAGATTGTCCGCTCCCTGGCCCCTCAGAGCCCGCCGCCCGCGCCACCGCCGCCGCCCTCAAACGGGTCGCCAAAACGCTTCCTCTCGCCCATCCGGAACCTCTTCTCCTCGAGCTCTCACCCATCCCGCGATAAACCGTTGCCCTACAATATCCCCCCGCCCCCGGCCTTTAACGACAACTTTGCGTACCCCGCCAAAAAATCGCTCGACGGCCACTCGCCTCCCGGGTCCGGCACTTCTCTGCTACCGCCGCCGCCTCTGCAGCCGCCACATCGCCTCGCAGAACTGGTCACCCTCCGCTCTCCCAACAGGGTAGAGCCCAGTGCTAAGGTGGAACCAAGTGGGAGATTAGAGCCGAACGGGAGATTAGAGCCGAGCGGGAGATTAGAGCCGAGCGGGAGATTAGAGCCGAGCGGGAGATTAGAGCCAAGCGGGAGATTAGAGCCAAGCGGGAGATTAGAGCCGAGTGGCCGACTAGATCCGAGTGGAAGAACAGATCTTGGCGGAAGAGACCCAACTGGAAGAACAGATCCAGGTGGAAGGCTAGTTTCCAATGGCCTACAGGGTACAGGTCCGTTGCTAGGCCCGGCCTCTAGTGCTGGCCACATAACAGCCCCCCTGCAGAATCGGCCCTTTGCCAGGACACCCGATAATTTGTCGCAATCGGATGTTTCCGACATGTCGTTCCGCAACGTCTCAAACCTGTCCATCAACCTATTCACGGCGGGAACGCGGCAGCGCCCGGCAAACGGCAGCTCTCATCCCCCGCTCCCCAAATCCTCCTTACCGCGACAGAACCAGCGACCAGTGTATGATAATGCTAACAACAACAGACTACGCAGCAGCTCGTCCAGCTCCGTCATTTCCACGACCCACTCCTTGTCGCTGGCATTTGTCTCGCTCCTGGCCCAGCGCCGCGTCAACTTTTCCGACTCGTCCAGCCTGATCCTGGCGTTGCCCTTGGCACAGCTCTCCGCAATGACCGGCAATAGCAACAACAACTCGGACTCGGACGACGAGTCCGTCATGCTGGAACACTCGTCCCGCTTCCTGTTTGTCGAGAGCCGCAGCGGCGGACGCAACACCTCGGTAAAGTACTACAAGACCCGCAAGGCCGCAAAGGCGTCGGCGTCGCCGTGCCCCCTCGTGCCCGCAGACAGCGACGAGGCCGATATCTCGGACTATGACTATGAAAACAATGGCTACGTGGATGACGATTTCAGCGAAAACGACGACGAGGAAGTGGGCTACAATAACATTTTCGACCAGGACGAGACCAGTAAGACGCTGATTTTCTCGGCCCTGATCAATAACCTGAAGGTGACAGTGGCAGACCCGGACCCCGTGCCCGGACCGCTCCCTAACCCTGTCTTGGGCGATGCGCCGCCAATGCCTGACGCGAAAAGTGGCGTGCCTCCCTTTGACAAGATGCCGCAAATTGATTCGCAGCCCATGCCTGACGCGGAAAGCGTCGTGCCTCCCTTTGACAAGATGCCGCAAATTGAATCGCAGCCAAATACCCCGACCGATGTCATGCTCTTCCAGGGCGAGCGCATCCACGATGATGCCCCAAAATTCCCGCTCCACGAATTTGAGCCGCCATTGCCCGCTTCGCCCGCATTTGGCGATACGAGGATGCGCAGCGACTCGCGCACCACCGAAAATGAAGACTTTGAGATTCTTGATTCGTACCTTGACTCTAGCCGCTCGCCCTCCCCGAAAGCAATACAGCCTGGTCAAGATCACTTGCTCCCGCTTGATTTCGATGACGCACCGAATGAAAAGATTGGCCTGTTCAAGGACATTGACGCGCCCAGTGACTTGGTGGAACTGCTTGACAAGGCTAATAACGTGTTGCTGCTCGACGCTTCCCTCAAGAAGATTGATTCGTTTCAGCTGCTTGAAAAGGCAACTCGACATGAGTCGTTTCAGTCGATTAGTAATGTTGCCAGGGACGATTCGTTTCAATCGCTCGACAAGGTGACTCGGAATGACCCGAATCAAGAGCTCGATGCCACCAGCAAAGGGAACGATCCATTTAAACTGCTTGATCACTCCTTGCCTGGCCATTCTGGTCGTGAAAAGCATCCTAAAACTTACCAGCGCGAATCGGTGGGCAATATGATGGCCACACTAGCTTCTCTCCAGTCTCAGTCGGATTCGGCTTTGAATCGCGTGCCAGAATCCTCAGCACCACTGGCACTATCCAAACAGTCCAAGCCGCTGTTGCCACTCTTGGATACACTTTCGAAAACGGGATCCGAGCCTCGGGCAGGCCTGCAAGCTTCCTTGACTACCCCCTACGATATCGACATGATTGCCTACGCCGAAGACTGTCTCAGTAACTATTCAAAGCTTTCGGATCTGGAAATGGATTCAGACACCATTGACGAAATCAATCAGTTGAAGGAAGATGGTGATCTCTACAAGAAGTTGCCGTACCTGCCGAACCGTGCGCCTAGTGCCGCCGCGGGCCATTTCTACAAGCGTGGCAACAAGCACAAGACTGTCCCGGAAAGTCTGGTGCATCCAGGACGCATACGCACTTCTACAAAAACATGGACTATTTACCGTGACAACCACAGCAGTCCGTCGCCTTCAAGCGTTAATTACCCACTGGGACGTAATGCATCGGTGCTCTCGGTCAAATCCTTGACCAGCGTGTTGGAGGATGAGCCGGGTAACGCTGGAAATGCTCTTGAAGAATGAAATTGCCGTGACGGGCAGTATGCTGCAACAGTATCGCTTTACATTACCAGAACTGTACTGCGTTGGACTGTCGTTTAATTATTTATCTGCTTTAACAAGGGATCCTTCCCTTTGCAACATCCTCTTTGGTCCGTTTTACTGAATTCCTGAAACATGTAGACTATACGTATGCGCCAGCGACACCGTAGCCATATATATTGTAGGGACTCTACCGGTTCGAGCAGATCGCGACCATTTCTCATAAGGCGGCGATTGAGCATACTCGGCGGCTTCCGGCCCATCATAATTCCACCCCGGGAAATGCCAGCTCAGCGCCAAGATCCAGTACTAAGCAATACCACGCTACGTGGCAAGGTCCGTGAAGTTTCTCGATTTCTCGCCCTTTGACCAATCGCACGCATCATGGGGCATTCAATCATGCGGGGGAGGCACCTTACACTCGAAACTTATGCTACCATGTCTATTAAAAAGTTTCTATTTGAACCTCAACTGTAACTTTCGAAATCATAGTCGTCATTCAACCTGTCCAGCTTTTTGAAGCGAGTGTGCGCAACTGCACGCCCACTGGATCTGATATCAGGATTGCGGGACGACCGGGGATGCGCATGCGCAGATTTAGAGTATTCTGAGGATTCCAAAGAATAACCTGGGGTATCTTTATCGAAATGATGCGCGAAATCGGGGACCGACGCTGGCCTTAATATTGTCGCCGATGTTCGGTGGGCGAGAGGAGACCGATGGCGATCAAAGCCCGGTTCCTTCGAAACTCTTTCAGGCAGAAATGAGGGCGAAATATCTTTGCCAAGAGAGCTACTACCTGGCGGGGCCATGGACTTTGAGCGGGAGTGGCCCTTGTCACCTGGATTGAGAGGCGATGGTCTGACGGGACCACCTTCGCCACGCGCTGGAGAGTCGCGCGCCCGGGCTACGCTCGGCTCACGCATACGGGACGAGTTTGAACGCTGAGCAGCTGGCCCCGACTTGCGGCGAATAATAGTCGATCGCTGCCTTGATGTCGCGTTCAAAGTAGCTGACCGACGCTGAAGTAACTCATCATTATTATACTTTGAGTATATGCTCATGAGATCCTCAAACTCTTCGTCCACCAAGACCACTTCAACGGACCTGCCACTGCGATCACGCTCCACCACAGCCTTGTACGAGTGGCATGAGTCGGCGCGTTGGATGGTGTACACATTCACATTATCCTCAGTCAAGTCGATCAACACATTCGCCATTTCAGAGTTCAAGCTTGGTCCACGTCTCTTGGGGAAGCTGTTGCTCGAGTGGTAACTCGATTGAGACGAAGCTTGCAGCCCCATAGAAGCCTTCGGCCTCAAGAGAGGCAGGCGGAAAAACGCGGAGCTTGTATCGTTTCTCTGAGAGTTGAAACTGCTTTGACGCGAGCTTTGGCCGGTTTGGTATGCTTCCCTAAAGTCAACAGGGTAACTGATTCGGGGTGGAGGACTTTCAACAATTATAGAGTCTGAAAAGTCCGCCGCCTCGCTAGAACGCCGGGGCTTGCCCCCAAACTTGAAGGCCCGGGGGCTCATCTCATCAAAATCGTCAATGTCATTTCTGTCGAACGCGATGCTATGCATCGATTGATTGCGTTGATGACGTGGGATAAGACCCCGAACGGGAGAAACAGAAATCTTGAGGGGATAGTTAAAGTCGGGTGTTGACTTTGACTTGGTGTGAGAGATGACCCGGTGGGGAGCCACTCGCTGCGGCGGCACACCTGCCCATCCTGAATCGCCGTCTGGGATCTCAATCTGGCCATTAGGAAGACGAAAACTGCGACGTGGACTGCTGACACAGTCTGCCTCCACTTCGAGCGCTATTGGATTGGTGGGATTATCTTCAGAGTTTGGGAAGGAGAATTTGCGGCCTTGTCCCTCATTGTCCGGCGTTTGCGGGGAAGAATTGTGAATACGGAGCGGCTCGGTGACACTGAGAACCGTCTCTTCAGACACATTGGGGTCTGCTTCGTAAGCGGTTGATCGTGGTCGCAGTAAAATTGAGGAGCGTGACGGCGAGACCGTGATCTCAACAGAATTCTGAATAGAGCCGACCGAACAAGTGGAGCTCAGGTCATGTTCTTGCGTTTCGGGTTCGGTCTCGGTGGTCACATCTGGAGCTAGTGCTAAAGCGAGTCCGGGCAACATGTTTGGTAGTGTGTCCAACTCAACCGACTCTGCGGTCATCAACTTGTCTTGCGGCATTTGGTGGTCTGATCCGGAAGATACCGGCGCTGAGCGGGTGCATTTACTTGAAGCCGCTGCAGGGGGCTTGATTTCATTGGGCGGGGGCTTGACTGTATGCACCTCGGAAGCGGGATTTGCCGACGCCGAACTCGAAGGCAAGCCACCAATTACTGGCGCCTCTTGATTAGCAGCAGAGTTGTCGACCAATGGCGCCTCATGAATCGCAGGAGATGTTTCAGTCGGTGGCGCCTCATGATCAGGTGCACAGCTTTGAGATGGTGGCGCCAGAGACAAGCCCTCCGACGCAGCGCACGCAATCAATCCAAATCCCCCTGGGCCTGGCTGCTGAGACACATCAGGTGATCCGTGTGATTCATCAATCTTGAATGCTCCCGATACAACGTCTGGCGCGGAAACAGGAGGTAGGCGAGGGCCACAAGACTCGTGTATTTCCGGGATCATGGTTGGGGGAGGCCTTCGACGAGGGGGACTCAGTTTTGGTGGAGAGTCCGCATAACTATACGCTTCATGAACATTCGCAGAGGGGGCGGGGGCTTTCATGGCGCTCTTCAAGGGCGCCTTCGCAGCAATCTTCGGCTCAGCGCTATTGTATTCCCGGGAATCTCTCTGGGGATACACGGTCGAGGTCTCGGGTGGTGCTCTCAAGTCCGGCGCACTCGAGGTGAGATCTACCAAAGGTTGCGAAAGAGACATGATCGACGGCTCATCACGAGCGGGGTACCCCTTGAGCCTCAATGAGGGAAGAGATCTGAGAGGGGGCTGAGTGCCACTAGCTTGTCTCGAGCCGCATATAGAAACTTCCTCGATAGTGCTCAAGACGTCATCATCGCGTACCAAAGTAGGCGGCACAGGTGTAGGTACTTGAGGCTGCTCGATAAAGTCTTCAAACTCAACGCTGTCGCCACAGTCTTCTTGTTGGGCGTTCTCAAGGTCAGCGGCCAGCATATCCAACTTTTGATATGACTCTCCATTAAAGAATAAGACACCAGAATTTTGCTCTCTCTGGAGCTCGCCGTTGGAAACTGAGCCTTCGAGATTTGTATCACTTATTTTGGGGGGAAGTGTCAACATGAACGGAATGGAGATGACGTACTTTGATGGCAAATCAAATGTTGGGATATGAAGCTTGGCCGCCACAGGGGACTGACATAAACGCTGTAATTCTGCAGGGCTGAGCATATTCTCAGAGAGGCGTTCACGTTCTGGCGAAGACGGGCGGCTCTCTATATTGCAGCTCATTGGCCGCTCGGGCGAAACCAGCCTACTTGGAATAGACTGCACCATAGATCGCTCGGGGGACGCCAGCCTGCTTCTCATGGCGTGATACATTGCTCGTGCAGGCAAAGATTGTCGCGCTCCCCGTAGAGGATCGGAAGATCGCTCTGGCGACTGCATGCGACTTTTTGAGGGCCTATCTGTAGAATACAGCGTATCCATCAAGAATCTACCGATCGATCGGCCCGGCGATGACAGCCGCCTCTTGTGTTCACGATTTGCAGGATTTTCCGATATGTGCAGCGCATTGATTGATAATTTGCTGGAGGACCGTGCCGGAGAAACCAGCGGACGCGCCATCGCGGCATTCAAGACACGCTCTGGCGCAGGCAGCCGACTACTCGTGCCAGATCTCAACGCTACTTGGGGTGCGGGCAGTCTGCTTTTCATAGCAGAGCGTAACACTTGCTCAGGCGCGGGCGATCTACTGCGCATACCGGAACCCATTGCCAACTGATTAGGTGCAGGTGGACGCCCTCTGGTGGCGGGATCGATGATACGATCGGGTCCGGGCAGACGGCCTCTCATGCTGATAGGATCGATAATTGATCTGGCACCAGGCAGCTGGCTCGTGGCAACAGTATGGATAATCCGCTCAGGCGACGGCAGTCGGCTCAATGAAAGGTGACTATGGGGCTTTCCGGTCAAGGACAGGCGACTCATGGATGTGGATATCAAGGTGGCATCAGGTGATGGCGGCTGATCATCATACAGTCTGTCCTGCAAGGAGGAGCGGCTCCGGGTATCAATTTTTGAGGGCTTATCCGATGAATACAGGGTACTCCGTAGAAAACGCCCGATGGGGCGACCAGGCGAAGACAGGCGGCGCGACGCAGCCGGTGGGCGATCGGCGGCATACTGAGTGTTTGTGAAAAAGTTGGCGATGGAAGCACCTCGCCGCATTGGAGGGTTCACAGGCTGCTCGCGAGGGACCAGCTGGATTTTTGACTCAGAGGAGTACAGAGTGCTCTTGAAGAAATCACTGATGGAGCTTCCGTGTGTTTTGACCGTGTTTATCAGCCGCTCGGGCGAAGCGGGACGACTAATCAATGTTTCGTTTGCGTCTTGCTCCGACAGCACCTGACGGCTCCTCCCTCTGTAACTAAGCAGCCTTTTCGGCGACGACAGCCGAGTGGGTACCAACGTGGCAGTCGACGGATCAAGCGGAGGTGGCGGCAAATGCTTTATACCTTTGGCAGAGTACTCTGTGCTTTTCAAAAAGTTACTAATGGACCTACCTCGCCTGATACCGGGAGTGGCGTGATGATCATTGGAGGCAGGGCGACGTCTTATGGAGTGATTAACATCCTGGTCGGAGAATGTTTGTCGGCCACTTCCGTTCAAGATGGATGGCCTTTCCATCAGCGGCGGACGACTATTTATTGACTGGCTCGTGGACTGGTCGGAAGACGGCGGGGTATTTTTCTCGCCACTTGACGAGTACAGCGTACTTCTCAAAAACGCGCTGATGGAGCTGCGACGCTTTCTCAACCCCCTGACCAGACGCTCAGATGAGGGAGGACGACTTTTTAGTGATTGATTCGTGTCCTGCTCAACAGAAACCTGTCGGGCCCTACCCCGGGGAATCATTGGTCTCTCCGGCAGCGACGGGCGACTCTTTACCGAGTATATGACAGACTGATCAGACGAGGACGGAGTTTTTTTTCCGCCATTGGACGAGTACAGCGTGCTTCTCAAGAACTCGCCAATAGAGCTCCCTCTTCTTCTTCTCCGGGATGAGACCATCAGGCGTTCTGATGAAGCTGGGCGACTTCGCACGGACTGGTCAGCGTCGAGTTCAGTAAACAGTTGCCGACCTCGGGCCGCGTAGATCAACGGTCTTTCTGGTGATGATGCGCGGCTGCGCGTCAGAGGGTCCACAATCACTTCAGAACCTCTCGTCTCGCCATTGGACGAATACAGCGTACTTGTCAAAAAGTTGCTGATCGATCTCCCACGTTTGACCCTGGGAGTAAACAGTGGGTCAGGTGAGGCCGGCCGGCTCGTAACAGAGACGAGCGTGGCTTCATGAGGCGGCAACTTGAAGTCACTCACCTTGTACCCTGTCATCTTCTCGGGCGAGGAAGTACGACTCTCCACCGAGTAAACGATCGACTGGTCTGGGGGCGGCGGCACCGTCTTTTTCTCTTCCTTGGACGCATACAGCGTGCTTCTCAAAAAGTTTCCGATAGAGCTTCCACGCTTGCGAAGGCGCAGGATTGGCTTGTGGGACGTGGCGGGGCGATTGGTGTTATTTGTGTCCTGATCGTAAAGAGCCTGACGGCTTTTCCTCTTTTGGATGAGTGGTCTTTCGGGTGAGGACTGGAAGCTCTTCAACGAATACTCGGTACACTCTTCGGACGGCGGGGGCGGAAGTTTTTTATCGAGATTCGCGGCATACAGGGTATCTTTCAAAAAGTCGCCAATAGAGCTTCTACGCGTCCTGCTAGAGAATATCAGTCGATCGGGCGAAACAGGACGTGTTCTGTAAGCGTGGTTTGGACCTAGTTCCAACAGAACTTGACGGCCTCGTCCGTCGTGACTCGCTCGCCGCTGAGGGGACGACAGCCGAGATGGCACATAGTGCACTGTCGACTGTTCCGGCGGTGGGGGCAGCACCATTTTGATGCCGTTGGCAGAGTAGTCTGTGCTCATCAAAAAGTTGCTGATGGAGTTTTTGCGCGACCTGGTGGTGGCCAACAGAGGTCCAGGCGACGGGGGGCGACTCTTGGCCAGGGAGGTAGGAACATAGTCTGGAGGAGGGCGGCGTCCTCTCACCAACGGTCTGTCGGGAGACGACAGCCGCGTCGGTGGGTAGACATCAGTGGGCTGATCGGAAACGGGGGCTTGCGGCTGCGGCTCGCCATTAATCGCGTACAGTGTGCTTTTCAAGAAGTTCGCGATGGAACGGGCGCGCGAGGAGAGTTTACGCTTCGTCTTTGGTGGGGCGGGGCGCTGGGTCGCGTACAGGGTGCTGTTCAAGAAGTTGCTGACGGAGCGTCTGTGTTTCATCTGGGGAGTTGGGGGGTGGCCTGACGATGGCAAATAGTGATGCGGCGCCATCGGAGGCATCGACAGGCGGCTTTTCATGGGGAGATTGATGTGCTGGACGGAGTAGTAGGGCTGGTCCATGGGCGCCGGCTCGGGTGTGAATCTGGGATCCCGCGTTGTGTTTCTGATCGACGCCATCTAATTAGATCTGTGCCACTACTGAAACGGTCGCTTAGGTCCGATGGGAGTGATCTCTTTTTTTCCTAATACAATTTATTTAATTCCGTGATTTAGGCGCAGCACTGGCGTTTTGTTTTCTGTTTCTCCCCATCGGGAAAATAAATGATCTCCGCCGCTTATGTCATCCGTGAGATGGAAAGGGTCTAGCGAGGCGCGGGCCCCTGAAAGGGAAATCCCGAGACACGTGCCGGTCTAGAAGCACCAGAACCTCAAAAATAATTACGATGAGGTGGAAGACGCGTCGGTGTGATGGGCTTTTATTCCGATAGGTATGGAACGCCTACGTGCACTGCGTCCTTCCGGTACGGCCGCAGCACTATTTCTCTTCTCTTACCTGTTCATATACAAAGCGTGAATGCGAAAGCAGGCGTTGCTTCTCTCGTAGGCGTATGATCCTTCAATAATACGGACGCGAGACTCTCGCAGCTCCCCAGCTCTTCGGTGGCTGTTTCGCCCGGCGTGGAAGTCTCGCCGGCCAAATCGCGTCGTGGCCGAGGTGTGGGAGAAATCCCGTTCAAAATACGCGTAAACAGCTGGGTACTCGCCTGACCTGTCTGGACCAGGGGTTGGGATGACAGTGGTGTAGATGGAGGGCGAGCCAACACACACAGGATGCTCGTAAAAATGAGCGGTTTCCAGAGCGGGCTCATTACGATGGGGTCTGGACTTTTCCAAGAACAGCGCAGCGCGGCTCATTATGTAGTGCCGCGCGCCACCATACTTGCCGAGGCTATCCTTGCAGACGATGCTGGTGCATATCGCGCACACCTAGATCTCCAATTTCATGGCAACCAATAGATCATAGCGCGCCTCCTTCTTCGCATCACGTTGTAAGGCGTTATTCCTTCCCTAATAAAATGGTAGCAATCTCCAGCCGCCGATATCACTGTCAGTGTGTACACCGCGTCCCTCCATACCCACCAGCATGGAACTCGAGTATGGCAAGGTCATCCTCCTTGGTGACTCTATCACCCAGTATAGCGTAGACTCGACCTTGGGCTTGCACCCCCAGTTACAGCGCTACTACTCCCGTCGGTTGGACGTGTTGAACCGAGGCTATTCCGGCTACAATTCCGATCATCTTGTGTCCATATTGCCCAAAGTATTGGCGACGGAGCGCAATATCAGGCTAATTATCATCTTCATTGGCACTAACGATGCTACAATAATGCAAGATGAGATGGGCCATATCCAGGCCGTCCCGCTCGCCCAATACCAAAAGAACCTCACCCTCCTTGTCGAAATGTGTACTAGCAAAGATATTATCCCCCTCTTGATTGGGCCCGCACTCCATGACTCGAGCCTATCGAATAACTGGGGCTCGACGCGGCGTAATCACGAGTACTCCCAAGTGTGCCGACAGGTGGCAAACACGAAAAACATTGCTTTCATCGATCTTTGGGATGCGTTCCGGAAAGCGGGCGGCTGGACCGAGGCCCAGGTTATGGAGGATCTGGTTCTGCTTGGTGCTTTGTTGCCTGATGGTATCCACTTTTCAGATAAGGGGTATGCGGTCATGTATGACCTTTTGATTCCGACTATTGAAAAACATTACCCGCAACTTCTGTCCAGTGCTCTCGACCAAATGCTAGCCAACTTTCGCGATATCGATCCACATGATTTAAATAGTATATATAAACGTGCGTAGAAGGGGGCGCTTGCTCTTGCATTCCTTGCACAGGAGATGTAATCTTTGCTCGTGTATGATATCTAACGGAATGCCCGCGGTCAAATCGTCATCTTTACCAATCCGGAAGCATCCATGTGGGGAGGGAACGCAAGGTTATCGCGATGCACAATATACTCGCTGTCGGAGAACCCCAAAACCCGCTCGATGTCACGGCTCTTGAGTCCCATGATTTTGCGGATGTCGCTCGAACTGTAGTTGACGCGACAGTGGCCGACCTCGATCGGCGGCGCTGAGTCGTTGGGCTTGTCCGTCAACACCTTGATTGCGACGCACTCGCTTTCGTGGAACGTGCCCTCCACATCTCGTACGCCTGCCGGCAAAAGACCCGCCCGATTGGGGCGAGTTAGCGCTTCGAAGCAGCCCTGGTCCACTACGAGTGCTCCGCGAGTGTTGAGTCCGTGCAATATCCAGAAACGACGGTCGGACTTGATCTTTACGTGTTCCGGCAACCGGAGAAACTGGGTGTGTAGCGGCACGGTCCCGGCAGCAATGGCATCCTTGACAGAATCGTGGTACTGTTCAAAGCTGAGGTTCGCGGGTCCCTGCGCTTGGATGTGGGCTACAATATCGAGAATCAGCTGAGGGCGGCTAGAGAGTGTGATGATGGTGGTGACGCCCGCATTCGTTGCCAACTCGGCGGCGATGAGCTTGGTGGTCATGCCGCCGGTGCCGACGCTCGATCCCATGTCGGTCTTGACGTCCACGCCATGGTCCCGGTCAACGACCACCACAGGCTTTGCCTCCTTGTTGACGCGGGGATTATCGGTATATAAGCACTCGACATCAGTCATCAAAAACAAGTAGTCGGCGTGGATCATGCCCGCAGTCACGGCCGATAAGGAGTCGTTATCGCCAAATTTTATTTCTGCTACCAGTAACGTGTCGTTTTCATTGACAATAGGGATGACGCCCATGTCCAACAACTCGCGAATGGTGTTGGTCGCATTCTTATACTGTCCATAGTCCAGGATATCGTTCTTTGTTATTAAAATCTGGGCAATCTTTTGGTGCAATTGCGAGAACAAGGCGTCAAAGAGACTCATCAACTTGCCCTGTCCCACCAGTGCAAGTGCCTGCACTTTTGAAAGCTGCGATGGCTTTGTGTTGAGACCCATGACCCTCATGCCAAACGCGATAGCGCCCAGCAGCACGAGAACGATCCGATGGCCGTTCCGCCTGAGCGATACGAGTGTTTCCACGATCAATGCCATATTGGCCAAACGGGGCTCGCGTGTAGATTCGTCGACGAGCGACAGAGTCCCGATCTTGATTACTAGAGTATACAGAGAGTCCGTCATGATGGGTCCATCAGGGAGGGGTCAGCTTGATTCCACGGGGCAAATCCTTCTGGAAATACGACTCTGGCTGGGATCGACCGGTTCCTGCACAAACACCAGTGTTAGCCGGATGGAAAAGGCAACTTTCCAGACTCATGGATGCTTTCTCGTACGGTTGTGAGGGCAGTGGAGGGCACGCTACCACCAGGGAATGTATCCAGGCGTTCCTATCGTTTCCTAACGACGAACGAGTCTTGACGGTAACAAGTTGCGGGAACGACTTGTACTTTGGCACAAGTACCGGTCATATCGCACATTATCAGCAACTGCTCAAGACGGCTTTACCGTGCTTGATCCGCAAGATCCCTTGTCCTGGGAACATACGTCGACTACTCGTTCTAGCCGGCTGCCAAATCTTGCTTGCGGTGGTGAACGATCAATGCCGCATCTACTCTACGCTGGCTCTACCGCAGGGTCCTCTCAAGGCCATAAAGGGCGTGGTAGACGTACTCCCGGTGCCAAACTCGCAGCCGGAGCAAGTTCTCCTCGTCAGGAAATCCCTGCTAAAGTTTTTGCGCTTCCTGGAGTCAAAGGCATTCACCGTACATGAGCTGCCGTACTCAGGTTCAATTTCCGCGTTGGCGTTGAGCACACCGGGCTATTGCATTATCGCCAATGAGCATTCTTATGATCTAATTGATTGTGTCAACCATCGCAAAATCGCATTGTTTGATCATGGGCAGGCCCCTCAAATGGTCTCCTTTTCTTGTGGGGATAAACATCAAGAAACTTTGAGCTACGAGTACCTCTTGACGATTCAGCCTGATCTGAAATCCAAAATGGCAATGTTCGTTGATGAAATGGGTAACGCTACTCGTGGAACTCTCTTGTGGACAGACGACGGTGCTTTGAATAGTGGCATCAGTATTCAATGGCCCCACGTGTATACAATTTTCGAAAATGACAAGGGGTACCTGTTGGTGGTGACCTCTTTGATTAGTTTGGAAAAAGTTGCCTCCTTTGATCTCAACCAGCTCGTAAAGAGTGCCTCAAAGAGTAACGATCTGTCCAGACAATCTGCTAACAACACGTCAGAGGTGGCCTCACCAGAAAACGCAGGCTCCCTGAATCTGGAAAGCGGCGCACCTCATAATACGGCCACCTCATCATTGACGCTGCTGGACCCCCAAATTACGGGACAACATTTCGAAGGCAAGCATCCAGAAGATGATGGCGCTAACAAATTTCACGTATGTGCTATCGAATCGTGTACGGTCAGCAGTGGCATGCCCGCTCTCGACACGATAAACTTGATCACAAAAAAGAAGATACCATCGGAAACACGTTTGTTTAACCACGGGAACGTGTTGATATTTTCAGAGAATAAAACGTGGTTGGTCTATCCGGAAAATGATTTTGTATCGCTTTTGCAACAATTTGAGACGCGACCCCTCTCAGAATTGAACGAATTAGCCACGCGACTATCGTCACAAATAAGCAGCTATAACGGCGATCAGCTCTCTTTCTGTATCCAGCTCCTTTCATTGATAGAAATGCACCTTGGGCGCCTTGCCGAGGCAGTGTCGCACTTGCTACAAACCCGCCACCAAAAGTTGTTGGTGTCGCCCGATGTTGCACACTACTTGATGCTGCGCAGCCCCACTAGTCCGCTCGACATTTTCCAGGGAATATACGATGCGTGTAATTGTCTCGATACGCCTCCACCAAGAATAATAGCTGACTATTTTGAAAAATCTATGGAAATGCTCACAACAGGTTTAGACATGGATCAGGTCCGTCTCTTAGCGTACAATTCCTTGCGAAATGACGCCCTTATAAAATTCGCAAAAAAAGACCCTTATTGGCACATCATGAACCCTATAAACTTGCAAATTGTCGAAGTCTTGCAGAAGAAAAGGGAAACGTCCACTCTCTTCAAAGTCTACCAGACATTGTCCGACAATAAAGATGCAGAATCCTCAATTGTGGAAAAGTTTTGCGAGCTCGCGGTAAACTTGATAAGTATGGGCGACATATCGGCCCCGGCGGCAGATGTCGTGCTCAATCGCCTCGATAGAGTCGAAGACGAGCGAGTATATTCTCGTGTCTTGTTTCAAATGTTTGAGCTGGCGGAAAGTGAGACGATAGCTTACTTGAAGACACGCCCCGCGCATTCCTGCAAATTCAAAAACGTCCATCATGACTTGATGCTGCGGATCTCGGACACTTGCGCGCCCACCGACGCCATCTACCAAATGAAAATTGAATATGTGGAGGCCCAGTTGAAGGTAGACGAGAGTGTTTGCCGTGAGTTGCTCGTTCAAGTGTTTGACTTTGCTCGGCATCTATACAATGAGGAATGCGCTGCCAACTTTGAGATTTTGCAGGCGTCCTTCTCCATTGAAAACAGTTTGCTGCAAGATGTTTGGCCCAAAGTTACGTGGCCAGACTTTTTGCAACTTGCGGGTCCTCATAGCGAGTGCTGGGATTTCGTACAACAGTACCTAAAAGTCTATGAACTATGTCTAGTGATTGGTTCGGAGGCCGTACCGATTACGACTCTGCCATTCGCATACATTGACTTGGTGGTGAATCAGTCGAGTGTTATTTCCGGTCTCTTGCATCACAGTGATTTCTCTTGTGCCGAGTACTTTGCTACTCACGGCAGTGTTCCCCCGCCGAAAAAGCCATACTACCCGGGCTTGGCCCCACAAGTCGCACACCGGCTGGAAACGGAGAAGCGTATGCAGTTAAAAACCATTTTCTTCTTCTACTTGGAGCAGTATCGCCTCGATCCTGTCAGTATTGGTGCATTAAAGCATTTCATTCTGGCATTTGGCACGACAAACTTCACTGCATCGTCAATTATTTCCATGCTCCCGCCAGACTTGCCGCTCATACATGCCGAGAGCTTTATACGACTGGCATTGGTGCGAGCAAACGGCGAGCTTCACGCACAAGCGTCGCAAAAAGGTGTGTTGCGCGCAAACTTCAAGAGCGCACAGCGCGTGCGCCGTAGCTTGGATGCGGGCTAGCCGTCATCTTCAAAAGAAATTCGTCACAGAAACAAAATAGTCGATAAACATCCCGAGCCAAAACACGAATCCCGTCACGGTGTTTTCCTTAAAGGTACGCATGCAGTCAGCGGGATCATCTAGATTCACGTTGCGAACGTGCGAGACCCATCGCTGGAATGCCCAGGCTCCACAAATGTAAAAGGCGGGGCCCATGCCGTTGAATATACCCGCGGCCGCAAAACACAAGGCCTGGGCCAGAACAAGACGGTAAATGTAGCGCTTAGAGTCGTTGCCCCACTTTAATGCCACCGACTTTATGCCGGCTTGGGCATCGTACTTTTTGTCCTGGTGCGCATAGACTGTATCGTAGGCAATACCCCAAAACCAATTTGACAATGCAAGAGGACCCGCCACGAGCCAATTGATGGGCGCGTAGACCGCAGGATAGCCCAAAACACACCCCCAGCTGAAAGTGAGGGCGAACCACGCCTGGGGGTAGTACGTAAATCGCTTAAAGAGCGGGTATACGAAAAAGACCGGCACCAGTAGCGCGCCCACCGCGAGACATTCGGCGGGGAGTGAGAGCAAGATGCCCAAGCCTGTGAAGCATTGTACTCCTAGCCATGCCACTGCGCGTGGGACCGAGACTCTGCCACTGGCGAGGGGACGCTCGCACGTACGTGCGACCTTGTTATCCAAGTCGCGATCGAGGATATCATTTATGGTGCATCCCGCGCCCCTCATAACCAAGGCTCCTGCCGAGAATAAGGCTAGAGCCTTTAGCGTTACGGCTAGTGGTGCAGCCACGCCGTATGCGGCCATTGTCACCCCCCAGTAACCGGGTGCCAAGAGAAGAAGCGTTCCCGCGGGCTTTTCTAATCGCATCAATTCCGCGTAAGGGACCCACGGCGCGGGCAAATGCGCGAGCCATCCCAAACCTTCAATGCGAGCTTTCCGGGCTGCTTCGACTTCGGCAATCGGAAACGCGTGACGTGGAGATTTCACAGGACTGTGGGGATCGTCAGTTCTATGGTGATCTTCGATAACATTAGGGGTTTTCAGATTGGACAAGGAGCCAAGAAGTGAGTTATCAGGAGCAGACTTTGTCTCCTGTGCATTGTTTTGAGACGCGTCATGAACGCTGGCATGGCTTCTAGTGGGCTTTGCATGCTCGACGGACTTGTAGAGACGACCAGAGGAGGAGAAGCAACGGCACGGCGCATAATGTGAAGCTGTTTTCAGTAAGATGGGTCTCTTGAGAGCTCTTGAGAGCGTGGAAGCTCTTGAGGATATTGGGAATGCATTGGCTACTCTCGAGGATATTGGGAATACATTGGCTACTCTCGAGGCAAACATGGAGTACCTCATAAAGTTTCGCAGTTGGGAAGGGGGTACTGCGGGAAGAGCCACGATTCGACCGACAAAAATCCATTCAAGCGTACTGAGTTACTTTATTGAGGGCAGCTATTTATTGATTGAATCCTACAAGCAAAGCGATGAATGGCTGTGAGGCCAAGTGTGGGATTCACGTATGTTGACATACCACACATATCTGCCTCTTACACTGTAGCGAGTATACATTAGGGGTAACTGAAACGGATCCGTGCCCGTTTGTACACAGTATTACACCTACTCATAGAAGGATTCACCTCTCTCTCTAGCAAGTCGATGGCGCTCAATCAAGTCGTGCATCTTTTGGAGATCTGCAGGCTTGACGGCCGCCGTCTCTTTGCAGGTAAAGTTTTGCCGGCACATGGGGCATAGACCCTTTGAGGACAGTTCTTCGAGCCACTGCATGATACAGTGCATGTGGAAGTTGTGCTGGCAGCCTGAGCCGAGGACGAGGGGACACTCGTCGCCAGGATACTTGCAGCGGGGACAGGTGCCATCAAAGGCTACTCTGCAGATGCCGCATACCTCGTCCGAGGCCTCCGGATCTTGGCCGCCTCCAGCGGACAAGTCCCAATGCCAAGTCGTGAACGCATGATAATCCTTTACCTTTACACGCATAAGTGCTTACGCGCCAGGGTACGCTTGGGCTACGCTTGGCGCTACTCTAGCGGGAAAAGCAGGTTTGTATAGAGAAAAAAAAGGCCGGCACGATCTGATTCGGTGTAGGCAAAAGGGATCAAATTCCTGCGAATAGCTTCGGTCGTCGTCGGTAGAAGTACTCGGAAGCGGGAATGCGACCTGCAACACCGCACGTTGTCGTGACTTCACGTCGATTTGAACGGCGCAGCCTGTCGAAGCTGTCCAGAATTATTGGTTCTTGCTCAAATCAGAACACGCCTAAACTGTCCAATATGCACACCACTTCAAATGTATGGCCCGAGCCCAAAAGTTGTTATCCCAAGACGAATAACAATCGGAACGACAACCACCATCGGAACGAGAATCATCGGAATGACAACAATTGGAACGAAATCGTTATGTGATGTCTAAGAAGAAATTTTTCCTTCATGCAACTGCTCACAAGCTGTGCCACACCGAACTGATGATGGTCTTGCGTTAATCGCCAAATATTATTCCTCTCTTCACAACATCTAGTGATATTCACATTGTCGATGCTCCTTATTCGACATAAAGCTCACCAGACTCTATGCACGGGCCTATCGTTACTCAGCAAGAGATCGCGTCTAATTCCTGATATTTACTATTGTATACTGGGGCTCACTTCATAAGAACCTAGGATTGATTTTAGTCCTCCAGACTCACAATTAATTGACCCTTGCAACTGAATCATGAAAGATCAATTGAACCCTGCAACTGAATCATGAGAGATCGATTGACCCTCGCAACTGAATTAGAAAGATCAATTGACCCTTGCAACTGAATTATGAAAGATCGATCGACCCTCGCAACTGAATTATGAAAGATCAATTGACCCTCGCAACTGAATCATGACAGATCAATTGACCCGTTATCCTTGTGATATACATGAGATGGGTGGCATCAATCATCAAATGAAATTGTTGGAGTCATATTTATTACCAAAATCGCAAGCTCAGCAAGATATTGTGGACCGCATTGATGTAACGGGCCAAACCAACAAAAGACCTCTTCCATTTTGACTTTGTGAGCGGCGGATGCGTAAAGTCTCGGATCACGCACTGCCGTACGAAATCGCGCTTTCCCTGATGATTTCAGCTGATTTTCGGCACCTAATAATCAAAGATCGCAGGAGCACGCACGAATTCAACGATAACGCTCTACAGGGCAACATAGTACCATGATACCATCTGGACTAGTGAATGGATTGAACGTTCTTGGAAATCAAGCGGTTTCTACTATAGGAACATTGAGCCGTATAAAGGAGACATTTTAGCCATCGAGGTTTTCACCACAATCATAAAGTCTCTTTTCCACGAATCATGCTTGCATCCTACATTTCAAGCTTTGCATTTGCGTTCGCCCTGGCCTTTGCGGCGCTCACCGACGAGCAGCGGTTGTCTTACGTGGGACTCACGGCGGAGGGGTTCCCGTTCCCGTACATTTGCGAGGAACTGACTCCGAAACTCTTGGTAAAGTTTAATACGCTCCTGGAGGAGGAGAAAAAAGAATGGGCCCTCTCCATCTTCACGGTTGGAACCACCGCGACCTTCGTCTATGGCACTACGCAGGACTTCAATACCGCTTTCGCCGAGTGTGTCGGATTCTCCGCAGCAGACGATTCGCAGGGTGTCTTTGATGCCTACAAAAAGTTGACTGACGAGGAAAAGAGGCAAACTCGTGCGCAAAGAAGAGTGAATGGCGGAAAGGCTCGAAAAGAGATCCAGAAATGGCGCCGAACGCAAGGTCTTGCCCGGTTGAGAGTGATTTACGAGGACAAGAAGGTATAGCCTTGGACAGCAGTGTATGTGTGATAAATACCAAGTAGTTTACCTGAAAGATGTGTGATTCTTGTGTCTTGGTGCGAATTTTCAGGTAGAGTACTTTTCTGCTTGAGAACCCTTACGGGTTATTTTATCTACAGTGTGTGGAATATTTTGCACAAACATTTTCAGCAGAGTCGGAATAATTCCAAACACAGAATAATTACGTATCGCTTTACAAACTTTTCAACCTAAACCAACTGGAATGGCCACTGATAATGGCAGCACTACATCTCCGCGCTATAAAGCACCCATAACCGTCACCAAACTAGCAGAGTATCGCATCTTGGAAAAGCTAGGCCAAGGGACCTTTGGCGTCGTTCAGAAAGCCGTTCGCAGTCGCGGAGACAACTGTCCGTTGGTGGCTCTCAAACAGCTCTTGGTCCATTCCACCAAGGAGGGGTTCCCGATAACTGCTCTCCGCGAAATCACGATCCTCAAGCAATTGCGCCACCAAAACGTCTTGCCCATCTCGGAGATTGTGTACCAGGAGCCCGTCGTATCAAACCCGCAAGAAATCGTCAACACCCGCGGCTGCTTCTACACCGCCTCTCCATACATGACCAGCGACTTGGTGGGCCTCTTGGAGAACCCGAAAATATCGCTCGAATTGCCGCATGTGAAATGTCTTTTGCGCCAGCTCTTGACGGGCGTGGCGTATATTCATTCGCAGCATTTCCTCCACCGCGACATCAAGGCGGCTAATATTCTCGTGGGCCACGATGGGATCTTGAAAATCGCCGATTTCGGGTTGGCCCGCAAGTACCACGGCCCGGCGCCGCAGCTTTTAACTGAACCCAATGGCTCCGGAGCCCCGGGTGGCGGGATCCGTCCGTACACGGGTCTCGTGGTGACCCGATGGTACCGCCCGCCCGAGATCTTGCTTGGCGACCGGAACTATACGACTGCCGTCGACGTGTGGGGCGTGGGCTGCGTCTTTGCCGAGTTGTTCACTCGGAAGCCCATCTTGCCGGGCAAGCTGGACTTGCAGCAGGCGCATCTCGTGTTTGAACTATTGGGTCTGCCCGGCAGCTGGCCCGCAGCGTCGAAACTACCGCACACGCAGGAATACCTGGTGGGCCTTGCGTGCTCGCGCACAATGGAGCAGCGATTCCTGTCGATAATGCCCCCGTCGGCCCTCGATTTGCTCTCGAAACTACTAGAACTCGATCCGTTGGCCCGCTTGAATGCCGGAGATGCTCTCCTGCACGAGTTCTTTACCACCGATCCGTTACCGGTGCTTCCGCACGACTTGCCCTGCTTTGAAGACAGCCATGAAATCGATAAGGAACGGTTCCAAAGTATGCGCGAGCGCAGCAAAAGAGGTGACGCTGTTTCCAATGGATCCGTCCCGCCGCCCCCACCGCAGTCTCTTTCCCAGAAATCCACGCCCGTGGGACCGGCGAAATCCCGCAGCATCCCGACCGGTCCTGCTGCTATCCACCCCAATCACCGAGCAATCCTGGAACCGCCCGTACGGCTGCCGCAAAAGCTGAGGCGCAATTCACAGGCGCAATCCGAGAGCGTTCGGCTCGGGAAAAGACGGACACCTCCGCTGTCGCCCGATAAGGGGTCTCGCTCAAAGCGGAGAAATCAATCTAGATTTTGATCGTGGTCGCTGTATCGTTTACAATCGAAAGAAAGAACCATGTGACAAAAGTGTCATTGGTTCCATGGTTATGCTGGCGAACTTGTTACATTGAATCGAACTGGGCGTATTGCCCATGATATTGCGTGCTGCTCATTTTGCTTTCGTAGCTCGCTAGATGTAGCATACGATGCCTATATAGTATTGTATCGAATATGGTGTTACGTTATTAAAGCGTTCCCGATGGATATCTGGTATGAATATCCACAATCATGACAAAGCGGTACTCCCAGTAACATTACCACAACTCTGTTGGGTTTTTCTTGAATTCGCAATAGTCGTCCCATTTGAAAACACTCAATTCGGTTTCGTTTTCGACGCCGCATTCCCACAAGGTTGGTTCCGCGCTGTTCTCTAAATGCGGGGCGAGCAAGAGCCATTTCGGATCATCATCGTTCTCGAAATTGATAATCAAGTTCATGGATTTGGTGCCGTGGGCATGAGAATACACCTTGAGGGAGTCTAGTTGGACGGAGCGGAACGGGCGCCATGCACCATCAGACGCTATAGTCTCCCGCACTCTGCTCTGCAACTGCGAGGGGGTTGTGTTTTGCAAATCTACGCCTGAAAGCACAAGATTGCGCGAATTACGGTACGGGAAAGACCGTATCACCCTAATGGTGATGACAGCGTTCGTCGGCGGACGAACATGCGATGTGAGCGCATCATCTTCCATGACGCTGTGGGTTTTCCAGGGGGTGGCTTTACAGTTGGTTGAGAGATGTGATTTTTTCTCTCATCGGATTAACCCTTCCAGTACGTTTTTCGCGAGAGGTTATCATAATTAGGGCACACTTTCGGAACAAGGGATTCTCAAGACGTTAGGCAACTTTCGAAACAAGGGATTATCGTGATCTAATAGCTTATTTATCGTTAAAAAAGGGATGCAGCATTGCTTCTTTGGCAGTGGGTCGCTCCTGGTGATCGTACGTCAAGAGCTTATCGATTAGGTCGAGCACCGAGTCGGTGGCCAAGTGCAGATGCGAGCTCGCCACGAGGCTCTTCCACGGTTTGCGCGGATAGTCGCCCAAGATATCGTCGTAGTCCAGGCTGAGCTTCAAGCCGTACTTGGCCACATACTTGTGAAGGCCACTGGTGCCCAACACCTTGGCGATCTTGACAAGCTGATCGTTATTAGACTCGCCGCGAAAGAATGGTTCCTTGTTGAAGACGATGGCAGCAATCATGCATCCTACCAGCCAAAGGTCGAGTGAGTAGTCGTACTGCTGCAAGTCAATCAAGAGTTCGGGCCCCTTGTGGTACCGCAGCGCTACCCGGACGTTATAGTCGGTGCCGGCGTGGTAGAACTCGGCGAGACCCCAATCGATAAGACGCAATTTGCGGCTTACCGGGTCAATCATGACGTTCTGTGGCTTGACGTCACGATGAATGATGCCCATAGAGTGGGAATAGTCCAATGCGATGAGTAGCTCCGTAAAGTAGTAGCGAATATCGGCCAACGAGAATTTGGGATAAATGATGCGAAAGTCGACGCTGTGAACTTTTTCAAACACAAGAGCAGGAATTCGCGAGGCTTCGTCGCGCACGACATCGAGCAAGGCGATCACATTGGGGCCGCCCGTCAAGTTTTGCAAGATCTTGACTTCGCGGAATATCTTCTTCAACTTTACAGGCTTCAACACCTTGATGACGCAGGGCTCGTCGTTGAGTATGTTTATGCCCTGAAACACCTCCGAGTACTTGCCTCGTCCGATCTTGCTTACGATCTCGTAATTGCGGATCTCTCCCCAGGCGATCTTGTGGTTCTCATAGTCCCAGTATTCCTGGGGCCGGGTGGTGTTGACATCGGCGTAAACGCGACTTATAGAGTATACACGCAGTGGTTTGGAGGACATGTTGTCGGGAGAAGGCGTGTCTTGTTTCAGAGTTGGCCGACGGGACTAGGATCACTACGACCGCTGACTTTCCATCGCCTGATTTACTTTCCAAGCTTTTTTTTCTCGTATTTTTCTCCTTGGTTCGTCAAATTAGGTTGATTAATTACTGCTGGCGAATCATATTAGGGAATCAGATCACCCCGGTAATATTTCGTATCACTTCCCCTCCTAATACGATTAGGCAGTAACAATTAGCGTTCGTTCCACAGATCATCGGCTATTCAGTGATTGGCATATTTCCTAAACCATATAATTCAAGACTCCTTGGCGACCGTTGAAAAGATTCAGAAAAGACTCCTTGGCACCCGTTTAAGAGACTTTTTGGCCCATCTAGCGGACTCGGAAAAGACTGTTTGGCCCGTTTAGAAGACTCGGAAAACATTCCTTGGCATTGCAGACGTATAAGTTGTCGAAGCTGTCCGCTCATGCGTTCCTCAGTCCGATTTGAATGGAAATTTACTCGTGATGCTTGAAAAGTTTGCCACCTTGACCTTTTGCGATGATTTCCCCGCCCCCTCAAAGCTGCGAAACGTTAAGCGCCGGGTCCTGGACGTGCAGCTCTGGCACGCCAAAGTATCCCCCACCAAATTCGTTATCCCGCAAGACTCGCCGTGGCGCCGCGTCGGCTACCTATCCATGCACTTGGTCCCCGTTTACTTGCATCGCTGCTCGCCGTTCCAGGTCTTCTCGGAACTGGACGCTACGGTTCAGTATTTCAAGGAGCATGTTGCCGGCACCCCTCCGCCGTACGGCCTCTTGTTTGCCAATCCAAACTGTGACCAGTACTTGCTCTTCCATGCCGCTCTGCGCCCCGGTTCCGACGGAATTCTCGCCTCATGTCTTGATTTCAGCACTATATCAAATGCCATGGCCTTATTCGATAGGTGTGGTGGCCGCGAAAACGTTACGAATGAAAAGTCCGTACTAGTGGCAGACGACGATACCTCTCCGCCCATCGAAAACACAGCGGTCTTTGATCGGGTATTGAAAATTAAAAAGCGAACCCTGTTGCGGAACTTCCCCCCTGCAGGTCCCCCGGCTTGTCCTAAGCTTCCTGAGAAACCGTCATTGAGCAAGTCACTGTCGGTGAACTCGGGTCGCTGCAATCCGCTGTCGGTGAACACAGGTCTTTGCAAGTCAGCATCAGTCAATTCGGGATGGAGTGTGAACTCGGGGCTTTGCAACTCAACATCCGTCAACTCGGGATTGAGTGTGAACTCGGCCTTTAGTGTGACATCAGACCAATCAGCAATCTCGAGCCAATCAGCAAACTCGGATCAATCCTCCACCGCAAAACCACTCACGTCCCAGCACATTAGTCCTGATCAGATAAGCTATACTCTTGGACGCTTGGTGCTGGCGGGACTTCGCGTACGCGGAATTTCCACCAACATTTCCCACCTGCTCAATGAACAATTGTCCATCAAGGAACTCTATCAAATGACTTTGCGTGCGGCGACGTTCGCGCTACGCAAGTATGCTAATTCGCTCGTAGCTCTGCTGCCAACGAACACTAATCCTGGAATTCGGCGCCGACCTCGAGACCCCATCCCCTTGAGCGTTCTCCAGGATATCGTTGAAAGACTTTTGCAGGTGTTTGTGGATCTTGACGATCGTAGTAACTTCAAGTGAAGAGAGTATACTCGAGTCTTATTGACGGACGTTGTTTTGATACCATTCTGGAAATTCCTCAAAGTGAAAACTTGCGTATCCTCGAACTTCGTCTTGTGACTGCTTTTTGATAAAATGAATGCGGTATTCATGGACAAAGTGATTGCAGAGTGTTGTTTTTGAGAAACGGCTTTAGTACATCAGTCGACGAGTGGAAACTGTTTGTAGAAGCCAATGCAACTAAACCTGGTACAGTATTTTCAGTGTTCTGCCCAATAGAGTTTTAATCAACGCAAAGCCTCCATTCACAGCTTCTACACTTCTTTCTTATTACAGAGGCGAAAAGACTCATTCTTTTCTTCGTAGCATGTTATATATCATCGCTACTCTTGGCTTTTTAAAATACGGTCAAGATCAACGTATTAGCCTCAATTTAGCTCTCTACTACGCTCCGATTCCGGCTACAATACCTTAAACCGCCTTCGTATTTCGATGCTACTACAAATCGGTGCGTTTTAACTTAAGGCGTAACGGCATACTGATGGGATCGCTGACTATTTTCGGAAAGCCACACAGTGTACGAAATACATAGTCGCGCCTCTAGTCTCAATTTGTCGGCTTCTGGGAAATTAAAGTCCAGCGTGTCTCCTAATCACTCGATGGTAGATGCCTAACAGCAGTGGGCACCTAATTATTAATGTGTTCGGATAGAATCACTAGGCTTTCCCAACTGCATGAATTCATTTCGAATCCAGAGCGTTTGGATAAAGATTCAAAATATTTCACTCGATGGTTTCCGGTGAGTAATTTTCAGTGGATACGACGATAACAACTTTGTCATCTACCTGTAGCAAGGGCCGGAAGTGAACCTACCAACAATACGAGCAAGGCTGTAGCGGCTACTCGATGTAAGGTAGGACCCTATCGCACCAATAAACATGTCTCTATTCCCAAAAATAATATTGCAAATCCCGAGTAGCCAAATTTTTTGGACAACATCAACCGAGAGCTCCTCAACCTAGTGGAAATTCGAGGTGTTGCGCGTCAATCATGGATTCTCCTGAAGCGCCAGGATGTGGGCTAGATTGTATCCTTTCGGCCTAGAACACGGATACACGGAAGAGGGGTACCTATTATCAATATTTTTTGCGGCTTAAAAGGGGAAATCGACACTGCAATTATTGCACCTGGAAGTTATGACAGAAGCCGCTCGTTTGCGGAATTAACGCGATTAATATCCGTGATGGACAAGTCTGCTGTCATACGAGCCCCCAGTGACAAAAAAAATACCATCCTATAATCGAAGATTGGACACGTATTTTTCGGGACTCGAATATTTTAGCACCACAGAGCTTGATTGCCAAAAATATCACGGCTGACGGCTTTAAAGCAAAACCGCTTTCAATCAAAATAATCATGTGTGAGAGTGATGCCACTTGAGAGGATCTGTCAGGAATTCTCTTGTGGCGTCATTGCATAAATCTTCGGGATGCAAGGCATTCGGCTGTGCGACGAGGACATTCTTCCGACAGCACGGCTGGGTATAGGGTGCACCGTAAAACTGAAGTCTACGAAAAATAACAAAGACAATAGTATTGTGCACGTAACCACCCCTCAAAGAACTCCCTACGCGCCAGGAGAGATGATAACTGCTGCCATGCAGTACTTTTCCAATGCTCATCTCATCTCAACTCATTTTCCGGATTTCAAAAAATACGGATACCCAGCAGTTAAACAAAGCACCGTTCTGACACAAGTTGAATTTTAGCCACCACGATTGGGTGCACGCACGGCACTAGGCTTTATTTTCTTCACGAGTGTCCAAACTTGAGCGTCTTAGCGGCATTGAATTCATGTGCGCCCCCCCAAAAAAAATGGAGAAATCTAATCTAGCAGAACAGAGTGCGTCCTGTAACTGATGAGGTAATTGTCGTACCCAACCGACTACGCATGCGAACAATAGTCGTATATTCGGTTCCTTTCGGAAGGGATACGGGCATGTAGGATGGGCGTCAACAAAGGCTGCATCCCGGAAAATCAGAAAAGGATTGTTTGTTACCCGAATCGTTTACGAGCTCTTGTGAATGCTCCCTGGATGTTACAAAGGCTTTTTCTCTATGCTTAGTGGTGGATGTTTTTGGCTGTCTCTAGCCGTCCACCATAAGCTCTCTATCACTACATACCCGCGATCATCTATCGTCCAGTCTGACGTCAAGAGTCCCACTGTGAAAATATTTTTGACGCCTCAACGAGTCAGCGGAAATATCGGAATTCGGCAACAGCTCGAGACATTGCAAAAATTGCAACCATACGGCTGGAACTAAAAACGGCATGCATAATCATGGTTCCGCGATGGGCATCTCCTTCCGTCGACAGTCACTTTTACCCGAGTGCGATGTCACACTTTGGGGTTGAAAATATTTCGTGCCAGCGCAGCAATTCATCCTGATTACTCCATGGAATCAACACCATTCTTTCCGGGATTACCATGTTGAGGTGTGGCTTTTATTGGTGAATAAACGCCGACAATAGCCTTTGGCTTTGTGGCTGCAAAGACATGTGGCCTCAAGGGATGACACTGATGTTCATGAACGTCAGATCTCACTATAAAGGGACGTGAATCCGTCGTAGTTGGTTGAACATCAGCAGCGCACTCTAACAACATCTTCAATACAACAATGTTGTTCCTCAACACTTTCTTCTTCGTGGCGGCAGCTGTTGCCTTCGGGCACCACAATTTCGGTGGCCTCAGACCATTCTTACCTCTCCACCCGGTCAGACCTTTCCCGCCAAAGTGCAACACCTACACTCCCACCTCCTACCCCAACTCGACCTTTACACAAGCGTCAACCACCTTTTCCAGCTCGAGTTCCGTTGCCCCCACGACAACTTTGATTCCTTTCTTACCCCATCCGATCCATCCTCCTCCCATTCATCCTCGTCCTATTGTTCCTCATCCTATTCTTCCTCTTCCTATTATTCACCGACCCATTACCCCCCCGCGTGGCCCGCACAAGAATCACAAGCGTGAAGCATTCCGCCCGTTGCTCCCGTCTTTCAGCGTTCAGGTCAATATCACCTTGGCACCGAACCCGATTTCTTTGCCGACAGGGGTCACATTCAACACGTCCTCGTTGCCGCCGTTTATTGCCTTTCCTCCTAAATTCATCCCCGGGAAGTTCAAGCGCGCCATCCAGCCTGTTAACACTAGCAAGGTGAAACTCTTCACTAGCAACCCATGCCCCTCATTGAGCAAGAGCTCACACTCAGTCCCACGCATTTCCAGTGGGTTCAACACTACCTCGACAATCTAAGGCTGGTCCTTGACTTTTTTTTATACAATTATCTTATCCTTTTTCATCCACAAAGTTCGCTATGCTTGCCGTTAACCGTAAACCGTAAAGTGTAAATCAGCAACGAACAGTTTCCATCTGGATAATGTCGCACTTGGCTGATCGATTGAGCTGGCGCATGGCGTTTGCTCCTTATTAGTGACGTCCTCGCTTGTGTACAGTTACTCGGTGCGTTAGGTTCGCGACGCGTCAGGTGGCTTAGAAGATTAGCTTCGGATTGGTGTAAATCGACAGTTTCGCGGCGCGTCAGTATGACCCGTCAAGGTGACACCGCGTCATAATAGTCAGCGATATTTGCGACGCATCACTACGGTTCTCCATATCCGACAAGTTGGTGCGGCGTAAAGGTCTGCGACACTTTGGGTTGAAATCAGCTCGGGAAAAGTGCGAGGTTATCTTCAGATGCCGATCTCTAACCGTCGTTTGAGGTAGCCTGAAGCATTTCTCTGACGCTTGTGGAGACGGTTCCACAAAATCTTTGGACATATTCTCGGTTCCGTCAATTGATGATTTCGTTTTTCTGTCCAGGTTGAGTAATGATCTTGTTTCCTTATCCAAATTAGTGATAGTTTCATTTCCTTGCCTAAATTTTATTAGGAATTTCGGAATTCCCTCTACAATCCAGTGATGAGTCGTGATTTACTGACCTCGATCCTCGTTGAGCCAAATGAATGTAAAGCGATCTTAATCATTCAAGATTTCCTCGTTGCCTGTGAGTCCCGTTGTTAACTCCATTTACACCTTTCAAACTCAACTTTTCTCACCTTTATCACAACAGCAAGCTCTTTAAAGTGGTAAACGTGTTTGCAGCATAGTCTGTGTAAATCTTTTCGCTGGCGCTTTCAAGCTGTCTTTGTAACAAATCTTTGGTTACATGCACACGAATTTTAGCATCCTTTTTCTTGAGCTTTGCCGCATCAATGGCATCCAACATGAGCGATCGGTCTTGCAAGAGGTACCCACGTTTCTCGGGGTTACTGTAATACTTGATATCACGGGAATGTATGGGACGAGCAGGTAGGGGTACGTAACCCTTCTTCAAAAGGAAGCGGTCCGGCTTGGTATGCGCAAGCAAGGATAGACGTGTAAAGTAACGAGCAGTAAAAGAATGGCCAGTTTTCTCAATCGCAGCAATTGCAGCTTCTGACGCTCTAGACGCTTCAATAGAAAGCGGCACCGAGTATCTACCCTTTCCATTTGACAAGACTTTCACACCGTGTTTCAACGAGCCAGTAAAGAGACCGCATTCGCGCATAACGCGGATCAGCAAGGTGGCTCCCGGCTCAAGGGGTATACGACCACGGTCCCAAAAATCCTGCACCCTTTCCAACTTGAGCTGGAAGTACTCTCTTCTGTGCGGGCGCTTCAATCCAGTAATGGGAAAGCGCATGTGAAACGGGGTCTGGCCACCCTCGAATAGCCGAGGGACCTTGCCTCGGGCTTTCTGACCTTTCTGACCACGACCACAAGTCTTTCCTAGACCAGAACTCGCGCCTCTTCCGACACGCTTGTAGCCCTTCACAGCGCCTTCATTGGGCTTCAAAAACGCCATATATGACAGGGAGCGTATTGGGTATACTGTGAGATTGGCAAAGAAGGCAGGGCCTCTTAGTATACTTCGAACGCCCCACATTATTCGCGAATGTGACGTTGATCGGTAGAATCGATTGGTTTGAAAATTTCGAATCATGAGCTCTCTAGACATTCAGGGTATATTCCAAGAACTCTTTATCGAGGGACTTTTTTAATGTGTATGAATTAGTTTACGATGAGGCCCCATTGGCTGTGGCAAAATTCGCCTCATCTCATCGCATCAAATAGCACCTCATCTCGTCATCTGTGCCATGAAGAATGCCCTGCTCCCCTGCTGACCCTGGCCTGCTGCGCCTGTCATCCTTTGGAAGCTCGCTGCGCCCGAAAATACACCAATGTGACTTTGAAGGATGTGACAAGGCCTACGCCAAACCCTCCTTGTTGGACCAACACCGGCGTTCGCACACCAATGAAAGACCTTTTCCATGCACTGTGGAAGGATGCGCCAAGTCTTTTCTACGTAAATCCCATCTCAATGCGCACCTCCTCTCGCATGCATGCCCGGAGAGCAAGCCATTCCACTGCTCGATCTGTGGCAAGGGCGTCAACTCGACTCAGCATTTGAAACGCCACGAAATCACCCACTCAAAGACCTTTAAATGCACAGTTCCCGGCTGCGAGGAGTCTTTCTACAAGCACCAGTCGCTTCGTCACCATATACTTTCGGTCCACGATAAGTCCCTCACCTGTGCTGTATGTGGCAAGACTTTTTCCCGGCCATATCGCTTGGCGCAACATAATATAAAATTTCACGGCGACTCCCCGAAATATCAGTGCGATCATCCGGGCTGCTTCACGAATTACAAAACATGGTCAGCACTCCAGCTACACATTAAGCTGGAGCATCCCAAGCTCAAATGCGTGGTTTGTGGCAAGGGATGTGTGGGGAAAAAAGGATTGGCGTCGCATATGCTTTCCCACGATGAAGAAAAGATTGTAAAACTCTGGAAATGTATCCATTGCGATGATGGCAAATTCGCCCGCAAAGCTGACCTCGTGAGACACTATCATGAGCAACACGACGGGAGGATGCCAGACAATCTTTTGCGGCCGGGAGAAAGAGCTCGATTCCAAACCCTTGTAAGTGAGATTGATACCGATACTGGCGCTGCAGTTGAAAATCAATATCCGTCTGATTGCCTGGACGCGTCGTGCGATAGCGAAACGGGCATGTCTATGACCGCTCCTCGGCCTGACACCGCCCTGTCCGTGAAATCGTTTGATTCGTTCCATACAGCGTTCCAGGACCCGCTGTCGTCTATCATTGAAGTGATCCTGGAGAACCATTCGCGGCGCAAGCTTCCATGCCCCAAAGAGAATTGCTCGCGCAAATTTAGCCGCAAATATGACTTGAACCGCCATTTGCAGTGGCATGTTCAACAGCTGATCAAAATTGACACGTTTCTCCAGTCACTTAGTCCCCCGTTTACGCCGGATGAACCTGGTTGTTCTGAAACTCCCGATATTGCGGGTCAAGGCTTTAAGCGGAGAAAGACCATGGCCGTCTCTGATTTAGTGAACGAAAACGATCAAGTAAAGTACTCTTCTCTACACAGTTTCTCAAGCCAGGAATGCTCGGATGGCGACTGCGATGACCTAGATGATTTGATTGATGAAGAGCTCAAATTACTCAAAGCCGGCGGGTTCATTTCCTCCGGTGCAGCAACCTCGACTCCGGGATAGAAATCTCTCAGGACGCGAATTCACCAGTTAAAATATACTAAAAAACAACATACTTGCCATAACTCATACAAAGAGGCATGGGCTAGAATCGTATTTTACATGGCGCTTTCCCTTAGCGCCGCGATCGTTTACTGCGCCCAGCGTATGATGAGCCGCTATACAGGCGCTTTGTATCACCATATCGATTTCCACTACCTCGCCGTCCGCCTTGAGCCTCTGAACGGCCATTGAGTCTCCCCGCGTTTGATGCATTCTCGGCTCGGTCCGAAAATGGCAGCGCCCCGCCTGCGGGCTTCTTTGCTGCAGGAGGTGGGGGTGTCGGTGGCGGAGGAAGCGGAGGCGGAGCAAGGTTCCCGCCAACTGAGGTCCGGCTAGGCGCCACTCGGGATGTGCTCGTGTTGCTTGACGGAGCAGTGCTCTCTGGCTTGGCTCCTGCCGCGTTACCCATTCTAGGTGGTTCAACTCGAAGAGCAGCAATACGCGGCATATTTGAGGTCCTGGGCGTTGTACCGCTGTCGTGGTTGCGACCAGATGTGGTTCGGCCTCCTGAGGAAAGCTGATTGGATGCGACCCTCGGCTTCTCTGATGCGCTGCCTTGAAGGACTTCGCCCCTTGCAATGCTCGTCTGAGGTGGCAAAGGTGTGCGTTTGGATGCTTGTGGCAGTGGCAATGTCTCGCTCTTGGCGTTTTGGTAGTTTTGTTTAGCCTCCAAGAGTTTTTCCTTTATGCTTGGTCTTTCGCCCCTTTGCGCTGCAGCCTTGAAAGGGCTGCCTGATTGGGTCTCTAGTTTCGCAGATGCCTTTTCTGAGCTCACTCTACTTGTAAGAGGAGTAGTTGTAGTAGCTGTTTTTTCGTCAAGTGGTTTTACACTCTCTCTGCCAAGTCTTTGAGCCATTTTTGAGGGTTTATCAGGTAATGCGGATTTCTCCGTGTCTTGCTCGTCGGTATTGACAGCTTTCTCAGCATGGTCACCATTCTTGACGTTTGTCGTTGAATTTGATTGTTCCGGTGTTTGGGCATTTACCCCTTGAGACAGCAGCTGCCGCTGCTCTTTCGCCTCTGTGGCTACTTTTTCTTGCTCCAGAGAAGACACTATCTTACCTTCTCCATCACGATTGTCCGCACCCGAGGTTGGAGAAGATTCTTTGGCAGCATCGATTTTTGAATCTGACCCGTTTGCGTGTGGAGCATTCGGTACGACAGCTTTGCTTTTGAATCCTTCGCCGATAGCCGACGAGGCAGTGGTCTTTGCCGTGGGGCCCAATTCACGCCGCTGCTTCAAAGATGGGGTTGACTCGCGGGTGTGGGCACTAGGGGCTGCAGGCCTTGATGTGAAGTTTGAATAATTGTCATACCTTCCTTTGAGGCCGGACGCGCCGACCCGGCTCTCGCGCGCAATCGGCGCTTTTGGAACGCCCGAGTCGTAATCTAATAGATTCTGACGCTTTCTTTCCTCTTCTTCGAGTTTCTGTGCTTTTTCAGCCTCCTGTCGTGCCAAGAGTTGCTTCTTTCTTGTCTCATCTTCCAACAGCTTTGCTTTCGCCAAAGCCTCTTTCCGTTTTGCGATGAGCGCGTCTTTACTCTCTGCAGTCATGGGGACAAAGTCCCACATGTGGACCCATTCCTTGCTCTTGGATTTTATGTGACCGGACAAGGCACTAGACGATAGTTTCAAATCTTCTCGGTCTTCTGTCATCACGATGTTTTGGATAAGCTCCAATATCCTCTCGCAGTGGTCCTCCACGACGGGATAAACGCCCAAGAGATTCTTCATAAATATGATGCCATTCTGTCGGCACATATAATTGGTGTTGCTTAAAGCGAGCTCGAGCTGCTCTAGTAAAGCCGAGTGATACTTTAACAATTTTTCGCGATAGCCATCAAAAGCAAGCTCCATGTTATTTTCTGTTTGTAATCCTTTAGCAACTTTGACGTAAAGCTCATGATTAGTCCACTTTATCATAGTGCCAAGAATCTCTGCAAAAAAAAGACCATGATTTTCAGACTCGACGGGAGTCAATGTGAATAGTGTGCCGAATAAAATTCTCCCTTCGAGCAATTTGTCGAGCGTTTTGAGCAAGGAAAATCCTTCCACATTGAGCTCATGCAACTTGAACAAAAAGCGAGCGGAAAAAATCGCATCAAAAGCGGAGTGGATTGATCGCGGCAAAATACAATGCTGTAGGAAAAGGCGAACTTCCTCGTCGCTCCCAGTAAACCACAATGGAGCCTCGGCGGACAAAAGGGCATCGATACTTTGGTCGTGTGTCTTATGCTTTTGCTGGTCAGGTTCTATTTCACGCAAAAGACTCTTGTTGTCCGCCACCGAGTGCTGTGCCTGCTGGATTCGCATTCTGGGAACTTCCTTATCATTGACGCTGATGTCGAGGAAATCAAGAAGATTTTTGGTGAAGGCTTCAAGTTTGAGGCGTTCTTGTGTGTAGAGTTCCTCGCAGTAGTTGATATCATGCAATGACAAGACCCAAAAAGATATTAGCAAAGTCGATTTTAGCTGCTCTGGAGCCCACTGGTGATTAAAATTGGATGATACCGTGCGCAACAATTCTTGCCATCTATCGGATGTGTATCTCAGGCCATTTTCAATAAAATCTCGCATGAGCACTGGTCTCCAGAGCTCAAACGCCCACGGCAAATCGACGCCATATTTTTCAACGAAATCACCAATAGGAACGAGCCGCAAGTTTTGATCTTTACCTGAAAATGAGACTAGTGCTGTGAATAAGCGTGCGACAATATGCACATCATCACTCCTGGCTGTAACCACTTTCAAGTGCAGCAGCAAATTGTCCAGATTCTGGTGGTCATGCATATTTCTGAGCAACACAAAAAGCTCATTCACGGCATCCAACTGCTGAAAACAGGAAATAAGGACATTGGTGGACGTGGTGCGGCTATAACGGGCATCGCCAATGTTATTGTACACAATTTTTTCGAGGGACGCGCCTGCCTCTATCATATTTACCTGGCGGGCTGTCAAGTTGGTCGAGACCTGCATACCACCCATGCTGATAAAAATCTCCTTCAACACCACGAGAATAGAATAATCACCCGAGTGGAATGTTTTTAAGAGAAAGGATAAGAGGGTCGGCAAGTCGATGGATGTGGGATACCGCTCGCAGATTCTTCCGATGAAGGATGCGAGTGATTGCAACCATCGGCGGTCGTCCATACCGTTCTGTTGAGTGGCAGATCTTCCGGTAGCCGTGAGGCGCATCAAGATGGCGGCAGTGAGCATATCCCATCCGTAAGCAGTAAAATACCGAGCGGCGTCCACCACCAACGAAATGAGATTGTCATACGATTCAATCTGCTGGAGTATAACCAAAAAGCATGGCAAGGGGTTGGCAACACTAAGCTTGGCGAGACGCCGCATCATTTGGGAAACGTTTTCCTTCGACAAGCGTTTGAGCAAATCTTTGGTGGCTTTTTCGGTCTTGCAGTATGCGATACGCAAGTGTGGAGTATTTTTAGCTAGAACCTGGTAGAGCTCACCGTACCAGCAGTATCGATCACTGACTGGAAATAGGCTGAGCAATTTAAACACTTGATCGACCACAATAGAGTTTTCTCCCATCAACAGAATCGACGGAAAAATGTAGTTTCGAATAAAATGGAACCAGCGTTCGCGCTCGGTGTTGTTGGTGTCCAGCTCTAGAGCCCAACACCCGATGCGGCATATTTTTTGGAGCAAGGAGGGACTTTGAGCGAGATGAACGCTTGAAAACTTGAGAAAGTCGTCACAATATGAAAACAATTCTTCAACCGTACGTATTTCGGGAACACCTTCTGCCCAGGAGGAATAGAAAAAGACAGTATTAGGGTCTGCATCGAGCGCGTCGAAGGTGTAATGTTTGGTGGAGTAATGCAGAATTTTTTTGGGGAGACGAAGAGATTTGAGCAAGGAGTTTGGCGCGAATGACAGAGTAAGCTCATATAAGGGATTAACACTCTGCTCACCTAGTCGATTTATCAATGCAGCAGTATGTGAGCTGGCATCGACTAACCACGAAAACAGTTTAAGGATGAAGAGCGACGGCTGATAAAGGCCAATGGCCAACATTTGGTTCAATAACATCATCACGGGGTGGCTAGCAATTCTGGAGTCGAGGCTTGTGGGGATTGTGGATGGTGCAGGTGTGCTGCTGCGCAGATGCGGCTTATTCACAGGAGTGGCAGCGGCATGTGAATCATCTTCATCGTCTAGCAAGGGGGCCGCCAAGGCCAAAGCGCTGGCGCCGGCACGAGAAGCCTCGGTCTCTAAACGCGCACGAACCTGGGCTTGTAATTGAGTCAAAGCTTCTTCGTCGCTCGCCACATACGGCCATATCAGGCCGAATGACACGAATCCTGCCTTGATCAAACAGGCAATCAAAGCCATAAACTGTTCAGGTATTGTCTGATCTACCGGATATCGCACGATGTGAAGCCCCAAAGCCTTTGCGGCATGCAAGTTTCCTCCCGCGCTCAACAAGTCCATGCGAGTGTTGTTAGCACGGGTGTGTGGCCACCACGGTGAGGTTTTGAGTACTTTTAACACGAAATCGAACTGGGGCAAGAAGGCAGACGAGACTTGGAGAAACACGAACAAGCATCGGTTGGGATCCAAATTGTAATGACCAATTAACGAAGATACAATGCTGAAAACTGTAGCAGGGTCATTGTGAGTAGGCTCGCGTCGGAAAGCGTGGAAAAGATCATTGTAAAGCTTTGCATAGCCATCAATTTCTTCGTGAAGTAGATTATACTTGTTTTGCGTATAAAAGTGATCTCTTGACGCGATATTGAGAGATTTTATGAAGGATTCACGGGGCACGACCCCCAGGTCCCGAAGAAAATCTTGACCGAGATGAGTAGCAATAGAGTGGGTCTTGATGATATTGCCAGCATCAACGATATGGCTGAGCAATTTATCGAGATTAGGGGAATTAGGGAGCGTGCCAAGGACCTGGCAGAATACACGCGCGAGTAAATCATTGTGTATGGTGTGGGACAAGACTGAGACGGTGGCATCCACGTCTATAGCAGAGTCATTGCAGGCCAAAAGAAGATCCGTAAAAAGCGTTGATGCCACGGATTCCAGATCAGCCCCGGAGGATCCCACTGCCAAGAGCGCCTCGGCAATGTGGTCCGTGTTGCATGTTGTCATGGCACGGCCAGTTTATTGAAATCTTTAATTTTCCGATTTTCCACCGGTGTGGGGTCACGTGTAGTCTTTGCTTCGAGTTATATGCAGTTGCAGCTTGGGAAGGATGGGGTTATTGGCGATCGGGCTTATCGCCCAAAAAAGCAGACTTGGCTTCAAACATAAGGTGTGAGCTCTATCTGGAACCTTCTTTGCCAGTGTGTTTTACTTCAAATAGAGAAGACACGGCAATATCGTTGTGGCATAAGGGCGATCACTTTAATACATGGGCATATCGTATTACGCCGTTACTGGTGGTCCCATCCCTTCGATCAAATGCCTAATTATTAATTTATCGGAGTATTTCCCCTTTGTGGTGTTTTTGTCGTCTAGTCTTGGTGACAATTGGTCCAGATTTTAGTTAGGATTGCGGTCAGTCTCTTACGGCGAATTGTACTCAGGATCCTACGCAGGGTCGTAGTCAGAGACGTACATAAGAATAGTAACCCAGACAGTTCATCGGGTTTCTATTAAAGATCCCATTTGGGATTCAAGTCGGGACTATCTGCCAAAATTGCACCCAGGATCCTACGCAGAATTGTACTCGTGATGGGGAGTCAAGATTGTAATCAAGAACGCAAGCCAGGATTGTGATCAGGGTCCCACGCAGAATTGTACTCAGGAGCATAACTCAAGATTGTAATTAGGGTACCACTCAGCATTGTGCTTTGGATCGTGAGCCAAAATTGTAACTAGGGTCCTACACAGAATTGCAATCAGGATCCTAAGTCTGGATTGTGTTCAGGATCGTGAGTCTGAATTGTGATCAGATTCTCACGCAGAATTGTCCGTGAGGTTGACTCCGCGCCAGTAGCGTCCGCGAGGTTGGCTCCGCGTTCATACGGTCCGGAATGTTCACATCGCGTCAGTAGAGTCCGTGAGGTTGACTTCGCGTCAGTTTGGTCCGCGAGTTTGACTCCGAGTGGGGAGATTCGCACCGCGTCGGGAATTTCGCACCGCGTCGGGAGATTCGCGCCGAGTCGTGAGATTCGCGTCGAGTCGTGAGGTTCGCGCCGAGTCGTGAGGTTCGCGTCGAGTCGTGAGGTTCGCTCCGAGTCGTGAGATTCGCGCCGAGTCGTGAGGTTCGCTCCGAGTCGTGAGATTCGCGCCGAGTCGTGAGGTTCGCGGCGACTCGTGAGATTCGCGCCGAGTCGTGAGGTTCGCTCCGAGTCGTGAGGTTCGCGCCGGGGCGTGTGGTTCGCTCCGAGGTGGGAGGTTCGCTTCGAGTCGGGATGGTGGGTGCGATCGGCGTCGTGCGAGGCGCCGCGCAGGGTGAGAGCGGCGGTCGGGTGGGGCGGGTGCACAGAGTAGCGAGGGTCGCGGGGGGCGTGAG
>JAKTSS010000020.1:0-61465 GCA_030580355.1 Debaryomycetaceae sp. yHKB357 | reverse complement strand
TTTAGTACCCACATTGGAGCAACAGGATGATTTCCCAAGTCTCAAAGTTCCAAAATTTCGCCCAATTGACAGAAACCATGACGGCCTTGCTTCTTCCTCCCCAGAGCTCAAAGCAATGAGGGCCAAGGAATTGCGAGATCTCGCTGCTACCCGACGCAAGCTTATCTATGCTTCCGACGCGTGTGATACAGAATTCTTTGGCTACAGTGACTTGGAAGTTTTATACGGTATCGCTACGCACGCCATAACATGCCGCTTAGACGCTGTAGCAAGGGATTACGTCCGGCGCTGGAGAGCATGGTGGATCCAGCGTCATCCCACCATTCCATTCGAAGCTCGCAGTGACGCCGACCTCTTGCTAGATTACGTTATCCTGCGATTAGACGAATCATACGTGCCCACGCCGGAAGATTTGGACCATGAACAGCTGATAGCCCGCGATTATATTAGAGGAGAAGGAGGCTGGGATGAAATTAAGCCTGTTCCAAAGATGGAGCCAGCTTCCATTTTATACCCAGTCATTCCCCCTGATGCAACTGAAGAAAAGCGGGCTAGTGTCACCATGAGCCCAAAAATCCCGCTTTTTCTTCCTGATGCCACCGATGTAAAGCGAATAAATGTCACCATAAGGCCAAGAAGTACGATCATCCCCCCTGATGCTACCGAAGGAGAGCTGGTAAATGTCACCATAACGCCAACAAGTCCCGTTGAGACCACGACGTATCTTCACGATGGACATTTGATTCGACACCGCATTCTCCTGATTTTTGAACAGCCCACACAAGTTCCGCATGCTTGAAAAACAATGATCGCCACCCGTATACTTTATTAGCAATAATCAAATTTTGTCAATGATTTTGGGGAAGCAGTTCAGGGCGTACAACATCCATGTTCGATAGCAATACAGAAAGCATTATCTAGTCTGTATTAATCCCATGCATGCCACGATGGTCGCCACCCGCGAACTTTTTCACTAATCTCCTGCGTATTGATAAGACCTGGGTCATGTTTGACTGATTTGATTAGCTTTGTCACCTGGGCCAAATCCACATTGGCTAGACGCTCCATGAAACGGCCGATCTCGATATTTTCGTGGTTACCTAATAATCCATGGTAGGCCTTGCGGTTGTCCAACATATTTTGAATGCGATCCGAGTTGGTGTAGGCATAAATATTAACGTCAACAGCCGAGTGGCCGTGAGTGGACCAGCCCGTTTGCGATCGGAACGAAACCATATTGTTAAGCGTGTATAGGATTGCGCCATACAGATTCGAATTCTCCAAAGCACCCTCTAGTTCGGCGGATGAGTAGTTGGTGATGCCCATACATTTCTCAAAAATTTCATGCGCGATAAAGTGTTTTAGCTTTTGGTCGCCGTGTTTTCGCTTGTGCTCGAAAACCTTGGCGGCCATGTACTCTCCCGAGTGGGAAGTGTTTAAAAGCACTTGAGGGAGCCATAAATAGTCGGGATATTCTTGAGTTACCTGGCGAGCGGCCGCAAGCCCACCAGTTTCATGATCACTAGTGGATATGGCTGCTGTTTCGGTACTGGTGGAGTCAATGAATCGTTGAACAACTTTAAATGCCTCGTCGTACGCAAGAACCTCATTAGCCTGTGCTGCTGCATCATTATGATGACCCGCGTGATCGATGCGTGATCCTTCAATCAACAAAAAGAAGCCCTGGTCAGAGTTTTTCGTGGCAGAAGATAACGCGGTGAGCGCCACCTCAACCTGCTCCGCCAAGCTAGGAAATTTGGTTGGGTCTCGATCCAAATCGTACGGAATATCGCGTTCCGCCAACAATCCCAAGAGGGGAAGCGACACATTTTTGCCACCTTGCAACGAATCAAAGTCATTTCGATTAGCCACGTACTGCCATCCATTTTCCTGAGACTCGGCGATTAAGTGTCTGTCATCTGCCCGGCAACCGCCGTGGGCTTGCGGGTAGAAATGGCACCGTCCTCCGCCAAGGATAAGATCGACCTGCCGGCCCAACGCATACTCGCCCACCTGGTGCTGCGCAATCAAGTCTTCCTGGAACCTGTAATCCACGTGAGCACTGAATGCCGCGGGAGTGGCATCGGTGATGCTGGTAGTGACCACAAGGCCGGTGGCATAACCTTGAAGCTTGAGGGCCTCCAAGATTGTTCCACAAGGTACCTTATCACTGTCTACGCCAATAGCACCGTTGTAAGATTTGAGGCCACAGGAGAAAGCCGTCGCACCCGCAGCAGAATCAGTGATGAGCGAATCGCTGGAGCGAGTACGGGAAGAGCCAATCAAACAATGGTCTAATGCCAAGTGGAAGTCGTAGTCCAACTTATCACGGTATTGTTTGAAAGAGCGAGCTAATGATAGTGACGTAGGACCCATGCCATCCGAGACCATAAATATGATATTCTTTTTGGATTTGTGGAGTGGTTTTTGTTTGAACGATGAAGGAAGTGGGGAATTTGCTGAGAAAGCGAAAAGGCCTAAAACTAGTAGAGCCGCTATCACTACTATCGCTCTCTTGGGTTCAAAAGACCGACCGCTTTTCTGGTGCTTGTTGATCATCTTACTTTACTGTGTACCGCTGCGTGAAGTGGAAACAACAGGAAATTTTTGGTTGCCAATCTCTTATCGCTCACGTGATAATTGCAGATAAAAAATATGCTATTTTTGCTGAAACGGAATAACCACTCCCAAGTCTCATGAAGTCAAGGCGATGTGGGAACTGAGGGCATGCCTTAACACTGTCTCATTGCTAGGAAATGAGACTACTTTCTACTGCGTATGAGACCGCTCTTACATGAAGTACTCTCTTCAGAAGTCTACCAGCTGCACCCCGTGGCCCTCACCAATCATCCCCACAATAGTCTTTGCAATCGCAACGTCCATGATGGAAAGACCCACGATCTTCTGAAGAGTAATGTTTGATGAAGTTTTGAGTTTCATGCTGGAATCGTAGTCACCTTTGTAGAATTCCGCCAATCCTACCAAGGAGTCTTCCTTGGTGTCGCTTTGAATGAGCTCTCCAGCCTCAAGAAGCACATGTTCCTTGGCGTCCACGATGATTTTCACGTGGGCGTCTCTGAATTCCTGCTGGACCACCGTAGGATCCAACTCGACCATATCCGGCTTGTACGAGCCCACGAGCCCGATGAACTTGGCCCACTGTGGATCCCTATTTATGTGTGGCGATATTAACACCGGCTCAGTTGTGGGGGCACATCCAAATATAATCGAACTGTTTGAGGCGCGTGCTTGTAGCTCTAATGCGGCGTACTGGTAGTCTTTAAACTGGACGCCTGGCCACTCTTTTTCGAGCGTGACACACAAGGCCTTTGCGCTTTTGATACTTCGACTAGCAACGTTGACTGTCTTGATGCGATCAGGGTAAAGCACAAGGGCGAGCCGGACATGCCAGTACGCCTGAGGTCCCGCTCCGAAAACGGTCATTTCTGGCAAAATGCTGGTCGTAGGCGGGATACTTGTGATCAAGCCCATACACGTTGCCAATGCGGTGCGAAATGCTGTGAGGGTGGCTGCGTTCACCAATGCAAGCGTCTCGCCTGAATCCTCATCCAAGACCACTACACAGCCTTGGAAACCTTTCCCAGTGCTGGAGTTGTGGGGCCCTCCCGTAACCATTTTGATCCCTAGCGATTCTGGACCGATACATGGCATAAAGAGGTGAACATTGTCGCATTGGGGCCTAGCGGACGGCCTCACAATGCGCGGTGGAACTATTTCGTGGGGATTTCGGGCATACTGCGATAAGGCATTTGCAAGCGCCGGAAAGAAATCGCGCTGAAGCGACTCTGATGTGATGGCGTGGCTAAGAAATCTCTTCACAGCGTCATCTGAAATGACCTTCATGTTTTTTGCCTAGGCGTTTAGTGATCTTAGAATTTTTAAACTACGAATTATGGATTTCAATCAAGGCGACTTTCGAAACCCGATTTGCTTGCGTTCAAAAGTGTTTACACCTTGAATCACTCGTTTCAGGAAACGCTCATGGGCATTTGTAAGTTGCTTGAAACTACCCGTCTTCTAATAAAATTGAATACAATATATTAGCGCGCTCACCAAAGCACCTAAAGTAAGGAGCAAAACCGACGCAGGTGTTCTTCTCGTGCACTGTCTGGGAGCATGTATTGCGTTGACCATGACTCTCCATTGCAGCATGTCTTGAAATATGTACCAGTCTACCAAAAGAGCAGGACTTTTTGATCACTGCGGCTACTTTTGTTAACAAACACCGAGAATCATTTGCGCCGCCTGCATAAGGTTCGAGTGAGCTGGATGTAGCAAGTCTTTGGGCACGGTAAATCCCAAAACAATGCTGTTATATGAAACGATAGGGTGGCTGCTTAGAATCATAGCGTTCCTGGACCATGTGGTCAAAAGGTTCCGACTTGGAAAAGCAAACCTTTGGGGATTCAATTATACAGTGCAGTCGCCTCTCTCACGTTCGCTTGCCCCTAATTAGGCTCTAGCCAATTCACCGGCAGAATTTTCCGCCGCGTTTGTCACTCTTGCGAAGATCAAATCACTCTTGTACTGCTGCAACTCCTCATATATCTGTTCAACACTGGGGTGAGGGTGTGTGTGCATATACGCTTCAATAAACCGTTCAACGTCCTTTAAAAAGGAAAATGCGTGCATGCGCTCTGCCACCGTGTTTATTTCAAGGGGCATGGCATGCACTTTGTACCGCATCGACAAATTTTTCAAGCTCATCAAGGTCGCTGACCAATTTGAATCGCGGTATTCGGACTCTATAGTTCTCGCTATGGCGGTACAATTGCTCAATTGGAAAAACAAGTATCGCAAGCGGCCCAACTGCAGAAAATGGTGACATAGGTATCGCGCCACATGTTCGTGTGAATGCTTTGAAACCTCGTATATTAGTATGGCCTGCTTTAAACTGGTGCTAGTCTCTGCCAACACCTGCATGTGCGTTCCCGGGGCCATGTAGTCAAAGTAAAGCTTCCAAGCGGTGCGTTCGTATGATGCTGGCAACTGTTGTGACGTGATGCAGGGATACAATGTGCCCTCCCATATAGCCTTGAGCTGCCGCCTAGTACATAGCGGACGACGAAGATAGTCAAGTTTCTTTAGCATAACAATCGCAAAGCGAGCATAAGAGTCCTGGTTTTGCCACCCGAGACAGCGCAGTTCATGCAAACGCAAAAGATCAAAGGGAGCATTCCTCAAATCTTTGAAATGTCGATTTAAGACAATGTGGGAGAGAGAGTTGAAATCTAGTCTATGCAGAGCGTATAATGAATCGAGGATCGCATCGAGCTCGTGCTGCGTGTGGCGGGAATCAATGTGCGCTAGCAACTCGCGTTTCGGCATATCCATGTATGACGGCACCGAGGGGTTGACCAGAGAGTGAAGGCCTGCCATGAGCCCGCCCAAGAAAAGCGCAGTGTTGGGCGCATGGTTGGTATGGGGGGGCGGTGGCGGGGGCACTGAGAAGCGGTCAGCCGCAGGCCCGTAGGCGGCAGAGGCGAGTAGAGATGGTTTGTATGGTTTGGGGCGGGACAAGAGGTTGAGTGCTTCTGCTAGAACCACAGGCTTGGGCGCTTTATCCTTGAGAAAGGGTCGTAGGAGTGTCATTTGGGGAGACGGTGGTGGAGTATATTGCAGGGGGTTTAGGGCGGTTAAATAATGGACGTGGTCAGGTGACTATTTTCCTTGCGCAGCTACGCAAGAAAAGTACATTACCTCTGAATATATGACAGTGCAGTAAGAGCAGCTCGTGAGATTACTGGGCTTTGCTTGACTAGATACTGGGACCCACTGAGCATTCAAGTGGTCGCGAAAGGAATGGCCAACGCTGATTAGTCGCGCTTTTGCCCTTTTCCTTCTGTCCATGACGTGAGCTTGGTCACGAGATGCTGGCGCGTCGCTACGAATTTTGTAGCATGTAGATAGAGAGTATAGTGGGCGGGTCGAGCGGGTATACATTTTCCGGCAGCCTCTGTCCCCAAGAACATGTTTTGTTCAGCCATTTCCGCGCAGAGGTAAATTTGACACCGACTAACAATAACAAGTTGGGGAACAAGAGGGGAACAGCGAGTTCACACTCGTTAGAACCACCGTGGTAGCGAGCAATGCTTCCGCGTCTACCTCACTGCAGCAAGCAGTAATGCTCCATTGGTCATCATTTATTACGCTGTTCCCGGTCAAAGTGCTGTTTTTTGCAGCACTTGAAATCACCAAACATGAAATTTTGCTGCCAAGTATAAATAGGCAGCATTTCCCACTCTCGCGATTCCAAAAAGCATCCACTACTTGTTGTCTTGGGCTCTCCAGAACTCGTCAATGCCAGACTTCCTTTTCGCATCATTATTGACCGTGCAAACGATCCAAGCACGCCAAGAACATAGTCCTCTGCTTCACGGTCAATCATACCAAGAACATGGTCCTCTGCTTCACGGCCAATCACACCAATGCCCGTATATGGCGTCATTTATCGGTTCTCTCACTTGTTGAGGGTAGAAACCGGCCCACACACTCTTGCTTGTTGAAGGCGTAGACTTGGCCTTCATCTGCATACTTGGGTCTATTTTACCGCATCGTCCGATTCCTTGGCGCATGAGTGCTATCAAGCCTGAAGGCCACATTTCTTTTTTGTTGTGCAAACCACTCTTTCACCATCCTTCAAGTTGAAAGCCAGGTCATGTGGCTCATCACTAACAATATAGTGTTTGATTACGGCGCAATGTTGTTTGAGTCACGCAAAAGCCGTATCTTGAGAGACGCAGATTAGCTTATGAATGCTAAATGGTGCACGTTTCCCAGAGATACCCTTCGAGTCCCTAGGAACATAGCCTTAGTTCCTCCATACTTATTCTGCTGGGCATCTCCACTACAATCACTCGGCGAAAATGTAACCATATGCAGTCTCCGATGAACCTGTCAAAAAAATTTACTCTTCAGACTAAGACACTGAAAAAGTGGCTGCCAGTACTCACCTCTTCTTTTTTCCACCAGCATGTCAGTATCGGCATCCAAAGCGAAAAGAGAACAGAAGCGTTTAGAGCGCGAGGCCAAGAAGGCTTCCGAGGGCAAGGCCACCAAGAAAACGGCCAAGCAAGCGGCCAAGGACTCGGAGGAGAAGGACGTGGACGATGCCGAGGCGCAAATCGCAAAGTTGAAATTGCAGACCGACAAGGACGGTCTTTCAGATAGAGTCACTACCGGTGTTTTGGACTCATTGCCCACATCGCGCGATATCAAATTGTCGTCGGTTTCCTTGCTATTCCACGGAAAAGTCTTGATCCTGGACTCGAATTTGGAACTCAATTACGGCCGTCGTTACGGCTTGTTGGGTGAGAACGGGTGCGGCAAGTCGACGCTTTTAAAGTCGCTTGCGGCGCGCGAGTTCCCCATTCCGGAGCACATTGATGTATACCTCTTGAACGAACCGGCAGCACCCACCGACTACTCGGCGTTGGAATACGTTGTGCGAGAGGCCGAGGCCGAGTTGAAGCGCGTGGAAAACTTGATTGAAGACATTATCGTTCAGAATGGCCCGGAAGACCCGTCGCTCGACGGGCTTTACGAGAAGATTGACGATATGGACCCGTCCACTTTTGAGTCGCGCGCGGCCATTATCCTCACCGGTTTAGGATTCGATGCCACCACCATCAAAAAGCGGACGCGCGACATGTCGGGTGGATGGAGAATGCGCGTGGCGCTCTCCAAGGCGCTTTTCGTCAAGCCGACGCTCTTGTTGTTGGACGACCCCACCGCCCACTTGGATTTGGCGGCGTGTGTGTGGTTGGAAGAGTACTTGAAGCGCTTTGACCGCTCCTTGATTCTCGTTTCCCACTCGCAGGATTTCCTCAATGGTGTGTGCACCAACATGATCGACATGAGAATGAAGTCGTTGATTTCGTACGGTGGTAACTACGACACGTACCTCAAGACCCGCGAGGAATTGGAGACGAATCAAATGAAGCAGTACCACAAGCAGCAGGAAGAAATCGTGCACATCAAAAAGTTCATTGCCCTGGCCGGTACCTATGCCAACTTGGTGAAACAGGCAAAGTCGCGGCAAAAGATTTTGGACAAGATGGAGGCCGACGGCTTGATTCAGCCGGTGGTCCCCGACAAGGTTTTCTCCTTCAGATTCCCAGCCGTTGAGAAGTTGCCTCCGCCCGTGTTGGCGTTTGACGGAATGTCGTTTTCATACTCTGGCAAGGAGGAAGACAACTTGTACGAGAACTTGGACATTGGCATCGACATGGACTCGCGCGTCGCGCTCGTGGGGCCCAACGGTATCGGCAAGTCGACCTTGTTGAACTTGTTCCAGGGCAAGTTGCACCCGCAAAAGGGCCGGGTCATCCAGCACACCCACATCAAGTTGGGAGTATACTCGCAGCACTCGGCCGAGCAGTTGGACTTGACCAAGACGCCGCTCGACTTTGTGCGCGACAAGTTCTCGCACATTTCGCAGGACTACCAGTACTGGCGCCAGCAGTTGGGCCGGTACGGCTTGACCGGCGAGGGCCAGACGTCGCAGATGGCCACCTTGTCGGAGGGCCAGCGCTCGCGCGTGGTTTTCGCCTTGTTGGCGTTGGAGGCGCCCAACTTGATCTTGTTGGACGAGCCTACCAACGGATTGGACTTGGGCACCATTGACTCGTTGGCGGAGGCCATCAACGAGTTTAATGGCGGTGTAGTGGTGGTGTCGCACGATTTCCGCTTGTTGGATAAGGTGGCCAAGGATATTTTTGTCATTGAGAACAAGGGCGCGACGCGCTGGAACGGTTCCATTTTGGACTATAAAAAGGCGTTGGCCTCAAAGGTTGTCATTTAGAGTTATTCGTACCTGCACTATTTTACCATTCAGATTTTTGACCATTCCCGGTACTCCCACGATTTGACATGTTTTTCTTTTCTTCTTTTCTTTGCAGCTCAGGCCTGTCCATTCTCGCCGCGAGCGCTGGTCCATTCGGCGCCACCACTTTGGCGGCCGACAGGATACGTGCTGGCGGTTTTTGTAGTGCTTGCAGTTGGATGGTCGTGTCTACGATGAGCAGGCACGATTACGTGGTGGTACAAATGCAACATCTTTTGACGGCGATCTAGCGTGTCGAGCGCGGCGAGCGCTCGCAACAAGTGCTGGGCGTTTACGACGGCAATAGTTTTGGCCACTTGCTGTTGCAGCGTCCCAATATCCTTGAGGGAAATCTGCTTTTCAGGGGTAATGTACTTTGCGCTGAGATCGGCAGCGTGGTGGCGGCCGAGTCCCACCACGAGGCTCATGCGCTTGCCCCAGTTGCTGCAGTAGAGATGCGGTTCGTCGTACGCGGCCTCGCACGGGTCAAGGTGGATCCAGCGCTCGTGGGAGAGCGAATAGTACTCGCACCACACGTGGTCCTCGTGGTTCCACACGTATCTGATGCGAGAGTCGTCGCCCAATACTGCGGCCAAGCAGAGCATGAAGCAGCAGGCCCACTCGCCGCAGCGGCCGCGGCGCGTCTCCAAGAGGCGTGCCGGATTGTTGATGCGGCGGAACGGGACTCTGGTGTTGCAGGCACTACACTGCCAGTCCTCGATGGAGCTGCAGTCATCCGAGTTGGGTACTTGTGCCGCGGACACGCCTGTCATAACCATGTGGTCCAGAGAATGGCATTTCAAGCAGGTTTCCTTGGTCACCCATGAGAAGAAGGAGTTTTTGAAATAGTGGAGGAGGTTGCGAACAATAGTATCGTCGTAGCTGGACGTGTCTTGATCGGGGTATATCTTGGACAAGTCCAACGTGTCCAAGGCCTTTTGCAAGTTGTCCGGTAGAAAGAACTTATCGCATATTGTCGCCATAGACAGGATAGAGCGCGAGACTCGGGAGGATGGGAGCACAGTGGCTAACTTGTGCGCATGTTTCAAGCGTATTTCAGTGTATGCTACCATGAGATTTTCTGCCAATACCGGGTAATCCATGGGAGGCATGGTGGGATACGCAGGCGCTGTTTGAGATCGCGAATGCTTAATTGCAAAAAGCTTATTTGGGCACTGGGAAACGGAAGATTACGCGCCACGACTAGAACTGCTCGCTAAAAATTAGAGACCGGCCACGCGGAATTTAGCGCGCCGAAACGATAATTGGAAGTGGACTTGAAAAAAAATAGCGGGCTCTTGCGTAGAAGCAGACGGATTTCGCGACCTAAATCTGTGGTGTGAGGAAATGGTTGTAGTGAAGGAGACTCGGGCAAGTTGTCCTGGCTGGAAACCAGAATCCTGCTCCAAAGCTATTCACCACCGGATTCGCGACACCCCCCTTCCACATCGCAACAATAGCAAGTAGAACCACGCCTCCTGCACCGAAGCATACTTTCCCTGCACACGGAACTTTAAAGAGATCCCGATGCTTATGTAATACACTTGCGCAAGATCTTATCGCCATCGCTTGTATACAGGAATTATCAGATAAAAATTTTTCACGCTTTTTTTTCTCTCTGAAAAGTTTCTTATCGCAGCACAGTTGGAATACGTAATTTCTGCCGCCACCATATAACCCGGCCGCGGCCCTGTCCTTCTTCACAATGAGCCCCTCGCTGTCTTCTCTTGCTGCCGGCACCGTCCATGTCTCGGCCCCGCGCCCAGCCCCGCTTCCGGCTCCCAAAATCGTTCTTCCCGCCTTGAACCACTCGCCCCTGGCAATCTTGGCTCATCTGGCGAAAGACCACGTCGCCGTTCCCGCGACCCCCGCCCTGGCCCCGGCCACCCCGGCCCTTGTGCCTCCGCACTCCTCCACTAACCCTCTTCCCTCTGATATCCAAAACCGGAACCCCCATCCCTCGCACGCCCCGTCCCTGGCCCCCTCCACACTCTCTCTGGCCCCATCCACACTCAACTCACTGGCCCACGCCACACTCAACTCCCTGGCCCCCTCCACGCTCAACTCCTTGGCCCCGCTGTCCCATGTCTACCACCCTAACGCTAAAAACACTACCGTCATGAACATGAACGGCTCCGCTACTACCAAGCTCAATAGCGCCGCTCCCGTCTTCAAAAACTGCAAGACCCAGACAACCCCTCTCTGGCGCCGCGACGAAAGCGGCCAGGTCTTGTGCAATGCCTGCGGCCTCTTTCTCAAGTTGCACGGCCGTCCTCGTCCCATCTCCTTGAAAACCGACACCATAAAGAGTCGCAACCGTGTTAAGCAGCCCCAGTCCCTGGCCTCGGCTTCATCTCAGAGCCCGGCCACCAAATCCACATATTCAGAGGCAAAGCGCAAAGACGCAAAGCTGCCCAACTTGAAGCGAGCTTCGGGTGATGTGCCGGCCACCGCCGATCATGCGTACGGAGCGGGATCGGGATCGGGGTCGGGATCGGGGTCGGGATCGGTCCCGGCATCAAAATCGGACCGCGCCATGCTCACTCCGCTATTGCCCGCAGTCTCCCGTCCCCTAGTGTCAGACGCCCACTCCCAGCAGGGCAGCTTGCATCCTCACATGATGCCCTCCTACTTGAACTCGCAGGTGCAGCCGCTACACTATCCCAGCTCTACTCCGGCGCAGTTCGCGCCGGGCTTGCAGCGGATCACCTCTCCTCTCATGTTGCTGACAGTGCTGAACGCTCGTCTGGAGCGCAGCTGCGCCTCCTCCCATTTCAGAAGTGGCAACAGCACCTCTGTCCATCGCACCCCGGACACCTTGAATGCGAACTCAGCGGCAGCGATGCTGGCGGCAGGCGCATTGGAAACAATGGCCCACGAGCTCGGTCCGAGTGCGACGTTCAGGCCCGAGTACAAGCATCAGGGCACCAACGGCGTCTCGCTCATGTCTGGCCGCGACCACACGCTCTCCCTGGCGTCGTGCGGAGAACGCAAGCCGGTGTTCTCGGCCCTAAACTCGCACCATCACGCCCCGCCAAAACTCCCGGCGCTCGGGAACAGCTTGCTGCTTAGAAACTCGCCGGCGTTCGCGCCGCTCTCCGGTAACGACAAAACGACGGCGTTGCCTCCCATCTTGCTGGCCTATGGCGTGAACAGCAACGCGCTGCCCCTGGCCCTGGCCCGCAGTGCCGCTCCGCCTCCCCTGCAGCCTGCCACCAGTGGATCGGCCCAGCCCAGCTCCGAAGGCGGGGTCTCGCCCATAGGTCAGCCAAACAGCGCAAACAATAACGATCAGAACTCTAGTAACAACAACAATAACAACAATAACAATAACAACAATAACAATAACAATAATAACAGCAACCACAACCACCACCACGACTCTTCAGACCAGCCTCTGGGCGTACAGGTAACATTACTAAAGACCCGCATCTCCGAGCTTGAGCTCGTGAACGATCTCTACCGGACCCGGATCATGGAGCTCGAGGCGATGGAACAGGCTGCGCGCTTGCGAGAAGCGTCGATGCGCCGCCGCCTCGACGAAGTGCTCAGCTTGAATGGCTTCTCGGGGGTGTCCGGCCAAGTCGGCAACCTTGCTGAGGGCGGGTTAGCGGCCAAGAATGTTTCTCCGCCCATTTATCAAGGGTATCCCAGCTCTGCTGATTCGGTGAAACGTGCAGGCGACGGTGACGCTGCTGGCGACCTGAAGCGAGCCAGGTAGGTTGGCTTGTCCACTTGTCGACTAGCTCTTTAATTGTTTTCCCGTTTGACGATCTATGAAACGCATGTGGCAAGGATTCTATCGGACCCTTGGCGAGACGATATTGTTTAAACTAGATTAGACTCTTATAGGTTGATTGTGCGGTAGGGCGTTAGAGACTGGAGCTGTGACGGTGCAGTGCAGGACTCTAACGGTGTATGATACCAATGACGACGTAACAATGCCTGTACAGTTACAGTGTCCTTTTACTGTGACAGGTAGGATGACATGCCAGCACGATACAAGAAGTTGATAAATAAGACTATGACCATCTACCAACTGACCAGCAGATCTGGATCTACGAATCTAGGAATAAATCAAAGTGTCGTTTGCTAATAAATAATGATGTAATGGGTATGGAGATAATGTATTGGGCAGGGTAATAATGATGTAAAGCGCGTAAGCGGTAAGATAAAGAGACAGTGGCAACGTGTATCTCAAGTTCTCACGTCGGGCTCCTCGCGGCCCAAGTACTCTTTGAACTTGAGCAAGCGCAACACGAACGCGACCTCGCTCAGCAAGTATTCGCTGGCGGGCAACTGGTACTTTGCGCTGTCGGCACAGTGCTTCTCCAAGTACAAACGGACGGTGGCACCGGACGAGCCCGTTCCGGATAAGCGGACGATAAAGCGCAACCCGTTCTGGAACTTGATGAAGAGGCCCTGGTTGGACGCGACCAGGCCGTCCAACTCGGTGTAGGAGAAGTTCGCCGCCTCGGCCACCACGAACCCGGACTCTAACGAGTCCCCAGCTTTCGCCAGGTTTACAATACTGGCGAGCAAGTCCATCACCTGGTTGGCACCATCCAGCGAGACGTTCTCGTAGTCGTAGCGCGTGAAGAAGGTGCGGCCATACTGCGCCCAGAACGCGTCCTGCACCGTCTTGATGCTGGTGACCTGGTCAGGATGCTCGCTCCAGTAAGCAGCCAAGATGTTGAGCCAAGCTACAATGGCCCACAACCCGTCCTTTTCGCGGATATGGTCCGAGCCCGTGCCGAACGACTCCTCGCCGCAGATACTCAATTTCTTGGCGTCAAAGAGGGAGCAGAAGAACTTCCAGCCGGTAGGCACTTCGTAGACGGCGAGGCTGTGGGCCTTGGCGACGCGGTCAATGGCGCCCGAGGTGGGCATGGAGCGGGCGAGCCCGTTCACGCCGTGGCGGCGGAAGTAGGGGATGTAGCGCGCATACTCGGCGATGATAGCCACCGAGTCTCCGGGGGACACGAACGCGCCCGCGCCGTAGATCATGTTGCGGTCACCGTCACCATCAGACGCAGCACCGAACGCGATGTTCTCGCGATCGACTCGCAGGACCAAGGTGTGGGCGTAGGTCAAGTTCGGGTCCGGGTGCAATCCGCCGAAATCCGGCTGCGGGACGCAGTTTTGCACAGAGTCGGGCCCCAAGCCCAACTCGTCAATGAAAATCCTGGTGCCGTAGGGTCCTGTGACACCGTTGAGGGCATCAAACAAGACCGAGAAGCCTGGAGATTCGTGCACGAACCGCTTGATCAAGGGAAAGTCGAAGGTGTCTTTGATCATGGCGACATAGTCGGCGGTCGAGTCGATGATCTCGACCTGCATCTTCCCCAGGCCGACGGTGTAGTTTGCGGTGTGGGAAAGGTCAACCGGCGACAACGGCTCGAGGTTGTAGTGGGACAAGGCTTTCGAAGCCGCGAACATCTTGTCGGTGACCAGCTCCGGGGCGGGCCCACCGTTGCTCATATTGTACTTTATGCCCAAATCGTTCTCGGGCCCACCGGGGTTGTGCGAAGCGGTCAAGATGATGCCGCCGGTCGCCTTGCGGATACGGATAACGTGAGAGGTAGCCGGAGTAGAGAGAATTCCGTTTTGGCCAATGATAAGCTTGGAGACGGAGTTTGCGGAAGCGATCTGCACGATAAGCTGGATGACCTTATCGTTATAGTAGCGACCGTCACCGCCGACGACGAGGGTGGAGTTTGCGGCGCCCTCTGGGATGGAGTTGAGGATGGCCTGGATGAAATTCTCGGTATAGTGTTGCTGCTTAAAGACGGTAACCTTTTTGCGCAAACCGGAAGTGCCTGGTTTCTGGTCAGCAAAGGCCGTGGTTTTCACAGCGTATGAGGAGGAAGAAGACATGTTGCTTAGTTCAGAAGGAATGGACTCTGTGAAAGAAGCAGCAGCAATAGATTTCCGTCGTTGAAGAATTGCAGAAATTTCGCAGCCTTTTTATAGCACTTGTCGAAACTTTGAAATATTCTGCTCCATACTAAAAAATAATTTCCCGTATTTGTTGGACTGCATATAAGTCATGCGTGGGACATGAAGTAATCCGTGCCGCAACGGTGGTACCTGATGACAAACCTTTTTTTTTCCATAATTGCGAAAAGTTGTCGATTGCTGTGGCTGTGGGTGAAGTCTTTGTTCTTTGCTTACTAGGTAGTGGTAGTGTGTGACCTTCTTCGTTGTGTGGGTTGTCTTCTCTCTAGCGGTGAAGAATTTTGACAGAAGGTAGATTGTGTACTGCAGGTAGTGATCACATGACTTGTTTTTTTATTTTCTTTATTTTCTACTCTAGTCTGATATTTCTTCAGTCTCCAAACCCCAGTAAACACGTCAATGGCCAACAAGCCCACCTTGGAAGATGTCACCGATGACATTGATAATATGGACATGGACATCGCGCAGTTCGATCCCGAATTGCGCACTCCTGTAGCCCCCTTGCGACCCGAGCCGCGTGTCGTTAGGTCATCTGATCCTCCAGCTCCCTTTCCAGCCTCCCCACTCCCATTCCCCACTCCTCCGTCAAACTCTTCTTCGTACGGCCCCAAGCCGGGTATCGTCGATCCAAACACCTTCACCGACGAGGAACGCCGCCAGCTACTGGCTTTTCTGGTCATATACCCGTGCTACTTTGACGCTAACCGTTCTCACAAGGAGGGCAGGCGCGTCAGCTACGACAAAGCAGTCTTCAATCCCTTGGCAAAGACCATCTCCGACGCCTGCCGCTCCTTCGACATCCCCGTGCTCTTGGAACTCCAGAAAACTCACCCGCGGGATTTCGGCAACCCGGGCCGCGTCAGAGTCATGCTCAAGTGCGACGGTGAGCGCCATCCCCTCTTCAAAACTAAGCGCCACTTGTTGAATCGCATCGCCACCTACCTCAAACTGCATCCCACTACGCTAGCCCTGGTCGGTCACGCCAGCGGTATTGCCGTCCCGCCAGAGTACGGCCCGGACTACCAGCCGCTGGAAATCCCGGAACTCCCGGGTTTCCGCACAAACACAATCGTGCCCTTGCATTCTAATCTCACGATGAAACATCCCATGACGAAAACAATCTACGACCCGGAGCCAGAGCAAACCCCCTTGGCCAAACCGGCAGTGCCCAAGCTTCCCAAGAAGAAGATTATGAAAATACGAGGGTGAAATTGGTAGTGGGATTACGAGAATAGTTGAAACGATACGACCGTATGACCCACAGTACATACGAGGAGAACTTGAGATGTTGGGGTACGAGGCAACGTCAAAGTGTCACGATACGAGGTTATGTCTAGGTGTGAAGAGACTCGCCTAATCCGGTGTGAATGGTTTATTGCGACCTTCACATGTGAGGCAACACATCTATCTTTTCCTTCCACTCATGAAAAGTTGTAGGAAAGACTAGACTCTTTACATTTAATCACCCGACCTTGCAACACCGTGTTGGTGCATGCTTTTTCAATAAAATGTTTTCGCATTTCACATCAAAGTAACCCATCATTTCCGCTAGCTCATTATTACCTCCCGTGCCTTACTACGGCGTAGTATACTGGTTCCAACAGGTAACAATACAAGTAACAAGTAGCCTTGCTAGAGTCTTATCACCTTCCTGCAACATGTGACAGAGTAGTATGCTGTTTACAATAGCTCACGATAGAGATCATGCATACATACAGGGCGCATGCTGTTTTCTATAGATCGAAATAAACCCCACACCCCGTACCGAAGGTGCATACTGCTTACGTCAATTTACGAGAGTGCGTTTACACCTTTCTGAGAAAAGCTCACCGTCTTCGGAATTCAAGCTCTTTTCCAGTCTCACGGCGAAGTAGCATGCCGTCCTCGCTAGCTCAGAATGAAGCTCTCGTCATGCCATCGCAAAGGAGCATATTTCCGGTAATTTGCAATACACATCACCACACCTCATGACGAAGGTGCATACTGTTTCCGGTAGCTCAAAATAGACTCCAACTCCGCTGGGCTCAACTTGGTATCCAAGTACGTGATAATGTCGCTTAGCGTGACAATACTGACTACCGGCACGTTGTAGTTCTTGGAAACCGCCTGGGTCGCCGACATGCACGAGTCTGCGGTGGTCTCTTCGCGATCCAACGCGATGATACATCCGACCGTAGTGCCTCCCTCGGCCTTGATAATACCAAAGGCTTCCTTGATGGCAGTTCCAGCGGTCATCACGTCATCGATGATGAGGACGCGCTTGTTCGAAAGCAGGGCGCCCACGATCATGCCGCCCTCTCCATGGTCCTTCTTCTCCTTGCGGTTGAACGAGTAGCATACGTCACCGAACCGTTCAGGACTCATCTCGGCCAACTGGGCGGCGGTGATCGCAGCAAGCGGGATCCCCTTATACGCCGGACCGAAAACAATATCAAACTCGATCCCTGACTCGATGATGGCCTGTGCGTACGATTGTGCGAGCGCCAGCAAGAGACGGCCCAGATTGAAGATCCCAAGGTTGAAAAAGTAGGGCGACTCGCGGCCTGACTTGAGAACGTACTTTCCGAACTTGAGTGCCTCAGATTCTAGTGCGACATCCAAGAAATCTGTTTGGTACCGGTGCATTTCTGCGGGATGCCTGCGATGAGGCCCAAACTTTGCATCCTTTTTTTTCTTCTATACCGTTGCGCCTTACAGCCTATCCTTTTTTTTTCTTCTATACCGTTACGCTTTACAGCCTAGCCTAATATGCATTTCAATAGATATTTTAGACCGCTCTGACGATAATGATGCGCTAACTAAAACTCATTCCTAGTACACACACTGGGCCATGTTGCACTTTGAAGCGCAGTCCACGCTCTGGTAGCACGACATGTTGAGGTGGCTCCTCAGCGCGCAGTACGTGTTGTGGCATTCCTCGCCCCTCATTTGGTTGACCGCGCCCCCATTGCCGCAGTACCGCCACGTCGTGAGTCGCACGTCCCAGTTCTTGCAGTTGTAATCGCCGATGCAGTGCTGCGACGGCTCTCCAGGAATAGAGTGGTCCGTGATATCCAATTGGCCGCCGGTGGCGCAGCTACCAATGCTCGCCCTGACCCAAGCGTCAACCACGTCTCTGGTGACTTCTACGTTGAAATGAATCTCAATGTATCCGGAGCAGTGGCGGCATCCGTTCCGAGCAAAGGTAGGGACCGCGCAAAGGGACGCGAGGATAAAAATCAAGAAGGGAAACATGTGGAAATTTCTCAGGGCACTGCCCGAGGGAGGCCCAAGTCCACTTAAGTACTGTCTTGGCAGTCGTAATTTCCTCAAGGCTTATAGCGGTGTACAATGCCAGCGTTTTGGCGTCCCTCCACAATAGATTTGCAAAAAATAATCCTATTGTCAAGACGTTCCTGCTTATTTTAGAATAATCCCACTTATGTCGCGCTAATGCAACATCAAGCGGTATTGATCGATTGTTTGGCTACAGTGCAGCGTCCTTGTTCGGAATTATAATTCAGCGAGTCACTGGTTAGAGGTATCAATCACACGACTATACTTGCATTGGCTCCAGTTCTTTGTGGATGATATTCTACTCCTCAGAGTAAAAGCTATGCTTTCGCCCACAGTAAGCTTGTGGTACAAAAGTTCGGAGAAAAGCTGAACTTGTCACGCATTAAACGTAGCCACACTTCAGATTCTTTGACTGCACAAATTCGAATGCGAAGCCTCCATCTTCCAACCAGATATCCATTTTCCTAATGAATTTGTTTCCGAATGTTGTAATATATTACACGCAACCACAAACTCACCACGGATAGGAGCTTCCTCGCTTCCAAACACAATGCTTTCAAACATTTTATGAAGCTCCAATTTTTGCTACATTTGGCTCGTTCTCTAGGTGATGAGGTGGGGGTTTTACTGCGTGGGAAGCTTCACGGCGAAGTGCGCGTATAGCATGTTCAAGTCCTGATGTGCCTTGAGTGTACGCCGCTCTCTGCGGGGGATGATGATATGGTGGTTCCTGGATTGGTCACAGATGTGATACTTATGGTTGACGAAGAGTTGTTACAGACATGTATAGATGAGTCAGAGTCTAAGACAAAGGACTCATCAAGAGTATGCTTCGTAGCGAGAACAACCTTCTCCTACGCATATGTCTCAATTACCCCTTGTAATTCCTATCATTGATTCGAGAATACACCCGTAAGAGTGGCAATACCCCGTTGAGCACTCGATTGAGACTAAGCACCCTTTTGTTCTCCTTTTTGCATTTTGGAGCGAGGTACATTAGCAACAACCCTGTGGGTGGATTGTTGCCCATTTTAGAGAGCAGTTTTGGGTATAACAGTGTAGCACAGTCTGGCCCAATGCCCCGGTTTGCCGCACCGGAAGCACGACACAACCAGAGGCCCAAAAAGTTTCCGTTTCTTACCACGCGCAGCAACTCCATGAGTGACCGCCTCCAGAGTCAACGCTGATTGTTCTGACGCAGAAGCCCGTAAGGGTTCCCATTTGTACCTGAACATATGCACCAATTCCAGGGGATCGTAAACCACATCCAGGGGATCGTTAACCACATCCAGCTGAAGAAGCACGGCATCATGAAATGCCGAGAAACGTTCCTCGACACGATGCAAGAAGGTACAGAGCAAATGTTGACCGAAGGGAGATTCCCAGTCAAAATTAAAACGCATCTTCTCCAAAATGGCAGACCATTTCTCCCACAAGTCCAAGGGGTTATCAAACGTTGACCAAAGCAACTCGTGGGTCAAGGTAACCATATCCCGTAGAGAAACGGTCCCAAAGTTCTTGGTTTTCTGAACTATTTTGCCACACTCATCTGGTATACAAGTTTCGTGCATGTGTAACGTGAGCTAACAGTATTCAATCTATTTTTTGTAGAACTCGGCGTGCAAGGTCATGACTTGACGTCTTCTTATCATGGCATCGCACGTCCCGTTCTCGCTATAATATTGCGGCACGGGTCTTTGAATGACTCAACTCGAGGTGTTTCTATTTCACACATTATTGCTTGGGACGAAGCTCCAAAGACTAATGAAGGTCTGCTTTCGATGATCTGTATCTTATGGCCACTCTGTAAGTTCCAATTATGGAGTCAAGTTTCAGTGCAAATTTTCTTTGCGTCAGGAATTTTCAGGTGTTTAAGGTTTTTGACCTTGTGAAATGAATTTTACCACCTACGGTTGACACGAGCGATTCAGCCGCTCTAGGTTGTAAAGTCGAGGAGCAGTTTTCACGGCCCAATTCCTGCCGTCAAACTTCAACAAACTCGAAAACTAATCTAAAAGGTGTCCTGATCAGATATCTTCAAGACGCTTCATTCAAACACAACCTTTTGCTCCACAATTGCAACTTTAAGTTATGGAATCGTACGACGAACATGTTAGTCGGTGTTCTTGCAAGATTTCGGCTCTTGCATCAGCAGTCCTGATTGAGAGGGGTACACGAACTCTATATGTACTTTGCTGTTTTCATGTCATCGTACCGAACGAAGATACCTTTATGATGCTGAAATGGGCAAGTATCACATAGATTGATACATGAAGGTATGGTGTAGTTGCATCCTTTACTTTTGCCGTGTAATTGCAAGATCTACCGACTAAAACTCCGAGAACAGTATGCGCAATTTTTGATAAACCGCATTTTTTCAGGATGAAAAAATAAGCCTGGCTAGCTCAATTGGCTAGAGCGTGAGACTTTTAATCTCAAGGTTGCGGGTTCGACCCCCGCGTCGGGCTTGGTTTTTTGGCTTTTACATGCCGTGTGTTGGCTCAAATCTAAACTCAGAATAATCTTGAAATCGGGAGTTCGTCTCTCCCCCGGGAGAAAAAAAAAAACCATTACACACGGATGACACAACCTTTTAAGATCTCACGTTGAACCGTCTACTGACTAGTATTGCATGCCTAGGGGCCTTACTTTTTGAAATTTTGAGTACTACATTCGGAAGGGCATCGCGAATTTTCTGAGGGTCGATTGACATCACACAAAAGAATGCTCAGTACTCTTGATCTGGACCACAATAGACCTAGTGCGCCTCTAATAAGACGAGATGTTCTCCTGTCTCCATTGCGGGGAAACACAACCAAAAACATGCCTTTAACTGATTTGAAATCAAAGTGTTCAAACCAATCTCATCGAAGCGAGTCCGCACCCCAACATGACCCGTATAGTATTCCGCAGCTCATGAACCGACTTCGGCTCTTCTCCACGATTGAATGGACAATCCCAGATGACATCGATTCGAATTTCAACGAGTTGAAATGCGCGGCGAAGGGATGGAGCGTTTGGCCAGAGTCCCTGTCCACATATGCCAACCATATCGTGTGCCAGGCATGCGGCGCCCAGCTCATTCTACAGTTTGAGCCAAATGACACTGATCATGCATTTGCATGCCTGCTCGTACGAAACTACGCTCGCCAGATTCAGGCAAGCCATGACTCTGACTGCATTTGGAAAGACATAGAAACCCCGCTAAATGGGGGATATTACTTGCGAATGCATATTCAAGACGTGGAACACAAAATGGCGTCCGACTACTTGGAACGCCTACAGAGCTTTGTCGCTACGCAATATCAAAAGCTACAGTGGGACAAGTATACGTTTCCAAGCTTTGATTTTGAATCATTTGGCGGTACCTTCGCGGATGCTTCGCAAGAATGGCTCATTAGGCGATACTGGCGTCACGATAAGGAGAATTTGCTGGCAAAAAGGCTACCGCCTGCACTTTTGGGATTGGCGGCGTGGGGGTGGCTGCTTCGCTTCATTTCCGTGGAACAGAGTCTTGCCATCAAGCTCCAGTGCGACCTGTGCTTCCAGAGTGTAGCGCAAATTTCTCAGCCTGATGCTAACGATGAACCACCCATTGACCCCGAGCTCGACCATAAACAGTGGTGTCGCTATCGGCATTTCATGGTGTCGGCGTCGGGAGATCCGCAGCTTCCCTTTAGCTACTTGACGCAGATAGTGCCGCAGTTAATCAGAAGCGTAAATAATGTTGGAGATTTGATAAGTAATACTTGAAAATAGAATGCGCAAGGAAGAAAGCTATTATAAGAATTCAAGTAAACAGATGCGATAAAACGAAACTAGAGAAATAAATATAGATATATGGCTAGTGCAGGGTGTGACTAGCATTAAGAGAAGCGCAGCAGCTACGTTAGCTGGGAGGGGGTGTGTTGAGACATGGGCTTGCTAAAGTCCAAGATCTCAATAAAAGTGTCGTATTCTTCCTCATTGATGTATCTCTGGACGGCAGCAACACAGCGACGGTAATCGATTCGCACCTGCCAAATCCCGCCGGTGACGTCAGTCAACAAGTTACGGCAGAATTGACCGGTCTTTATATCCCAGAGCTTGAGCATTCGGTCGCTGCCGCTGACAACACGAAGTCCATCATGCTCAAAACATGTGATGGGACCGCCATGACCTTCCAATTTGTTGTAGTGCTCGCCCGTCTTGGGATCCCAAACTCTAATAGAAAAGTCGGCGGCGGCCAGTACCAATACCCCATCAGCTAAATCAAGAAGCCCAACGAGCGAGGTGTGGCCCTCAAGGGTATGCAAGATCGTTCCAGTTTCGAAAGCCCAGATAATAACGGTCTGATCCATCGATGCCGAGTAGCACACCTTGGAGTCATAGTCCATGACCATGGAGTACACCTTGTCATGGTGGCCCGAGAGTACGTGTTTGCAATCCCCGTTGTCCATCAAGTCCCACACTCGGACCGTGGAGTCATAAGAACCCGATATGATAATATTCCCGTGACCGGTGACGGAGCGTACCAGCTGGATGTGTCCCGTTAGTACCGATACCAAATAGGGATTCGTGGGGTAATCTCCGCTGTCATACGTCGGCGTATTGATGTCCATAGCATCAGGATCGTCGTCGCACAATGGTAAGCGCCACACGTGGAGACTATGGTCACGAGAGCCCGTTACCAAAAGGGTCTCTTTCGGATACACAATTTCCTGACCGCTCGAGTCCTTACCAATCACTGCCGGAGGCATAATGTCCAAGCAGCGGACAGTCGAAGTGTGTCCTCGGAGAATATGGGTGCAGCGGCCGGTAGCGATATTCCAAATACGGACGGTGCGGTCAGTCGACCCGGTCACCAATGTGTTGCCGATATACTTCATGGCCCACACACCGCCCTCATGGCCTTCAAGAACGCGAAGCAACTTGCCGGTGCGGGTACAGTAGATCGAAATGAGGCGACCTTCGGAACCGGTGATTATCTTATCGTCGTCATACTGTAAGCAAGTGACAACCTTATTGGCATGGCCCATGACAGTGATGCGTTCGGGCTGGTAGTCGGGGTCCATCCACCGCTGATAGATCATACAGCGTTTCTTGTAGAGAATTTGGGCTGTTGATGGGCACAGGAAGGAGTGCGGGCCACCCCATTCCGCCATCAAAGTCGCCGCGTTTTCTGGAGAGAGCTCTTTCTTGAGCTCAGCACTAGACATAATAAACTTGTCCCTCTTCAAGAGATCCTGCCACAAGTGTGCATTATTAATGATGGCATTCCACTTCTTGCAGACCCTCGTTAGGGTCAAGAGGGTTTTGTAGTCAAGGTAACGCAATATGCGGCCAGCGACTTCGCTAGGCAAGTCGCCGAGTAGGTCGCGAGGCAACAGGGCGTGGATAAGCCCGTTAAAAGTGCTCAAGGTCTGGCGGTCTACGCGCTGCAAGAGCTTGAAAATTAAAAAGTTGTAGGCACGGCGGTCTAAATGAGATGACAAGCCTGTGATATAGCCAACCAAGTCTTCTTGGGTCTGGGGTAAGGCAAGATAGGAGTGGTTCGACCAGTCCGAAAGGGGCGAGATTTTGTCATTCGAGTCCTGTGACGGGGAAGCGCTAGGAGAGGGAAGCGGAAGCTGATTTGTCATGTCTTCGTTATCACCATTTGCAACATCGTCGTCATCTTCATACTCCGAAACAGGAGTTCGCGTAGGCGAACCGATACTCGAAGCTCGGAGGGGGATTTGAATCAGATGAGGGACGGACACGGACGTGACCGGACCCGACACGTGACTCGGTAGAAGCAAAGGGTGGTGGGGGTGATGAGGATGCTGATGATGGGTATGGTTATTGCTATGGTGGTTTCTGTGAGGATGAATATTATGAGGAGCAGAGACATGTTGAGGAGCAGGGGCGTGGTGAGATGATGTTGGTTGCGAAAGCAGCAAGGACGTTGCGACATCGGCATTCGCCGTAAGTCTTCGTTTCGCCAAGGGAAGATGGTAATGGTTATTGTCAGGGGAGTCTTCTGGACCCAAGGGTAAGCTCAGAGCAACATCATAGTCAGAAGACTCTGAGAAGCAGTTTTGCTCTATATCGCATGGCCGTTTCCTATTTGGAGAAGATGCGGCGTGCAGCGCGGGGTTCGCGTTGAGGTTCAAGGCTACGATGCTGTCGGGGCTGATGGAACAGCGGCGGCGAAGGCGAGAGGTGGGAACGGAGTACTCGAATTTTGGGGTCGCCAGAGCAAGCGGGAAGCGGGACGGTTGCATGCTGGGAAAGCGCTTAGCCAAGTGCGCTGTTGGGTTGGAAGATTTGACGTGTTTTTAGGGCGGCATTTATTGAGAATAGTGTCACTTGAGAAAATATGCAGGAGTCTACGTTAATACGATTATATTACTATATCACCTGGCCTCAGAGGGAAACACTCCGAGGTTAATGCTCATTAGGAAATCAATGCATTTTTGATATCGAGTTTCTTCCATATGGTACTCTACACATTGGTGATCATAATGCCTGGCTCTCCGGGAATCGCAGAGTCAACAATCTTACCCTTGACGGTTATTTCCACAGCTTCACCTGTCATGACATTCAATCCCTTGTCACTACCGTTCTCAAAGGCAATAATTTCAACCTCCTTTATCGCGATCGAGTACGTCAGCCGCTCGAGAATCTTGATTGTCTGCTGAATCACTTCTATCTCGTTGAATGTCAACTCTCGGTTGAAAACAATCAGCGGGTCTTCCTTACTCAACCGTTGCTTCAACACTGAGATGAATGGCATGGCGCGCTTCATCTCAGCACCCAACCGGCTGCGGATCTCCTTGGTGTCGTCCAACCGCTGCTGCTCAAACAAGTCCCGCACGAGATCAATACAGCCCTCTTGCCATTGTGGAAACAGCGTTGAAACAAACATGGTCAATTTGGCCGGCACTGAAACATCAACATCCAGTGGTTTATTGTTCTTTTTACGCTTCAACACGTTGGCTTCGGCCTCGCGAATCGAGCGCGACAATCCTCGCACATACTCGAGGGCGTCCGTCATGGCTTGCGACACCGGACTGGTAACCTCGGGGAACCTGGCTGTCTGCACCAGCTCGCTGGCGTGGCCCAAGACATCGCGGTACAAGTACTCGGCGAAATGAGGCGCAATAGGCGCCAACATGAGCGCCTGCGTCTCAATGTATCGCATCACGAGGTCGCGATGCATACCCGCGGTGCCCAGCACCGAGTCACGGTAGTAGTCGCGGGCAGCTTGCATGTCGAAAAGCCCGCTCTTGAGTGCCGCCTTATAGTGCGTGGCGGCATAGTGGCCTCGCGTCTCCAACACCAATCGGTTCATTTCGTTCTCAAACAGTCGGTCAAAGAAGGAGGTGATGGGACCTGTGCGTAACTGATCACGGGTAGCAATCATCTCTTCGCACCACTCCTTCAAGGTAGTTAACCGCAAGATAGCTGCATTCGCACTAGTCTCTTCAAAATTGGCATCTTCTACCGAGTCACCAGCATCTGCAAGCGCAATACGCAGCGCGTCGGCACCAAACTTTTCAACAATCTGGAGCAACGTCATAAAATTGCCGGTCAGCTTTGACATTTTGGCATTGTTCAAAAGCAAGTGACCATTGGCACGCACGCCGCGCGGCCACGTTTTCGTACCGAAAAGAGCCACGTGGGTGTAAATAAAGAAAGTCAAGTGGTTTGGAATCAAGTCCTTGCCACTAACATTCACATCCAAGGGGTAAAAGTACTCAAACTCGCGACGGAGACGTGCGAGTTTCTCCAGCGGAATGTCGCTCTTGATATGGTCGCGCCGCGAAAAGATATAGTCAAACACCTCGTCAGTCATTTGCGAGGGCAAGATTCCAAGCTCACCTGGTTCTTGGCCGTAAAAGTCCTTGTGCAAAAAGTGTGCAATCGTGTAGTACGCCATGTATACGGTAGAGTCCGACAAGGATTCAATCAAGTAGCGGTCGTCCCATGGTAACCGTGTCCCCAAACCAAAGTTACGGGTGACAGCCCAGTTCTTGAGCCAGTCCAAAACACCTTCAAAACCGTTGCGCGTCTCCCGGGCAAACGTCTGCATGCTGCTGAGGCATTCAAACGCCTGCGCCTTCCACTCATCTTCACCATAGTCAATGTACCACTGGTCCTCCAAGGATACCACACACTCGTCGCCCAGGCGCGATACCACCACGCCTTCAGGCTCATTGTACACAAAGGCATCACCAGCGTCAACCAAGTCTTGTTTGCAGCGCGCCTTGGCCACCTCGACTTTTTCGCCCTTGTACTTGCCCACGAGCATGGTGCCGTTGTAAAAGCCTTCCTTGTAGGCTTGCTCCTTGGCGATTGCCAACTGGGCCAGGTCTTTTGGCGACTGGATCTTGAGCTGGTTCACCAAAAACTCGGCGCACTTGTCACCAAATTTTCCTGTTTTGATGATGGGAAGAATGTCGGTCTTGACCCAATCGGGCTCAATGCCATAATACTCAGGCTTCAATGCCAAGTCGCGGGTTGTGACGAAATCGTCGGGCGAGTCTGACGGCACGCAGGTGACTACTCCGGTACCTTTGGAGGCCAATACTGTCTCCATGGGCAAGACGCGCAATTCGTCAAAGCACGAAAGGGGAGCCTTGATCTTGGATCCTACCAAATCTTTACCATTTATAGAGAGCACCGGCTTGTAGTAACCACGCTGCGGGGTCAAGTTCTGAAAGGACATGTTCTTGAACGCGCGCTCGGTAGTGATGTAGAATTGACCGTTGCCGGCATCAAAAATGCCATACTCGATCTTTGGGCTCACAAAGCAGCAAGTTTGGCCATACATGGTTTCAGGCCGCAAGGTGGCAGCGATCAAAAACACATTTTGCTCGTTGAAATTGTTTGCGCCAAAGTGGGCCACTGCTGCTGGAGAAAACTCAGTGACGCGAATCTTGATTCCGGTGTACTCCTGCGGGTTGACACCCTCGCCGCTGGAGCGGTCGTGATCCAAACACGCCTGCTTATCTTTCTCTGAAAAGATAGTATAACGTTCACCAAACTTGATCTTGCCACAGTCGCGCAAGCGGTTGATCTGCCACCGTACAAACGCATCATAGTACGGATTCTTGTCGGTGGTGACCATGGATCTACGCCAATCAACGCGTCCGCCAAACCGGTCAACGTGTTCCTTGGTGAGAGGCGGAAAGTACTCGAGCCAATAGTCTGACTCAGCGAATTTGGCTACCTCCTTAACATCGATTCCGAGCTGAGCCATAATCTCAAACTGGTACTTTCCACGGCCTTGCTTGGCTACAGCTTTGCTCTTTTTGGCCTTAAACTTGGTAACGTCGTCGCTCTTTTTGACTTCCTTTTCCTCTTCAAACTCCTCATCGACAGGTGCCTTTGAAAAATCGGGACCAAAGAGCTCAAGCTCGCGCTTAATTTTATCAGCACTGGATTTTATGGGCATGCCGGTACAGTGGAAGCCCAAGGGGAAGAGAGCACGTTTACCCAACATTCGTTCAAAGCCCATTGCGAATTCCACCTTGGACAAAGTGAAACAATGGCCCGCATGCAAGATACCGTTCATGTAAGGGTACGCCATGGTGGCAAAGTATTTGGGGTGGTGCTGACGCCAAATTTCTGGATCATCCAGAGGCTCTTCCTGGGCCAGAGGCGCATCAATCTCAAAAACCTTCTCCTCCTGCCAGATACGTTGATACTTTTTCTCAATGTCGATCAATGCATCACGACGAGCAGTGTTCTCCAATTTTACGGGAGCGCTCATTGCACTAATGACTCACAACAAAAGATCATGGAAAATGTCGCGAGGAGAATTTTTTTTGATCCTCACCCTCTAATAATGTGCAGGTGCAACTCTCGGGAAGCGGCCAAGAGTAACATTCAGAAAAAATACATTGTATACCCCAATTCGGAAGTCAACAACACACTAGCGCTTCTTCCGCATTAGACCTCCGATAACGCCGCCAGCAACAGCGATGACTCCCGCAGTAATACCCAAGAAGAGAAGACCCTCATTGGTGACTTTCAGTTCAATTTCCTTTTTCAACAGAATAGCTTGGAGGTTTTCCGGTTCGATCAGTAAAAGAGTGTCGACATAGCGACGTGCGTTACTATAGTCCGCAACCTTATACGATCCCAACGACAAGTAATATAAACAATCTCGGCGGAAAGAGGGGGCTTCCTTGAGCAACTTTGAAAGAATGTGTATTCCATGCTTCTGATCGTGGGAATCGGCAGATTTTATGAGCGCCCACGCGTAATTAAACTTCAGCTGCAGTGACGGATGAGGGCGCTCCGACTCAAGCTGATTCTTGAGGATCGTGATCTGTTCACGCAGAATGGGCTGAGTGAGCTCTTCAAGAGCAGGGTAAAGCGGGCCGGCCATTGTGTGAAGATAAGTGGCGACACAATCACCTCACAATTGTTTCTAGCGGGGTCGAACTTTGAATCACGTGAGTCTTTAAACTTTAATACGATATAGATCTTCCTTGTATACCGTAATATGATAATCGGGGGCATGCATCAGCCTTGCAATAGATCTTGCGATCACATGGACCTTCTATCATTATGGATGGTCAATATTCAGTGTATGGTACAGTTCTACTAAGATGAAGTCATTCTTTTCTAGATCTAACTAGAAAATTCTGTTCGCGCGACTTGAAGGACCGTGATTTGAGGGCAATTTTCTGGAGACGTGTTCTGCGTCTATGCGTCAGCCAATGGTAGTCTTAACGCATGAGTCGCACGTCGTCGGGCCCGCTTATTTCTCAAGTATGTAAAATTAGGGCGCTAAGCATCATATATTCGGATGGATAAACCCCTGGAGATTCCTGGATAATTATTCCCCATGTATTACTGTCTTCTTCGCTTCAACCGCGAGGGGATCATGAGCGTCGGTTTTGGCGCTGTATTCACTTTCAGAATCGTATTTTCTTTGGAAGACCAGTTCACCACGACTTGCAGCTCGCCCATTTTATACCCTTCCAAACTCCACGCTGCCTTGTCTGCTTCCGACTCTGATTTAAACCCAAGCACCAAACTGCTTGCACTAAGCCGACTCACAATACTGACCTCGCTTCCTATCTTTTCTGCGAGTAAAGCCTCACATTGGTCAAGTGTCAATTTGTCGTCAATACCTCCAAGAGTGACAGTGTGGCGTTTATTGTCTCGATTCGTATCTGCGCGGCTAGGTGAATCTTGCGGCCTGGTAATATGCACCGTCCGATCGCGGATTGTAATTGAACCACCCGCCAAGGCATTCGATGCCCCTTGTAAAGACTCATATAGTACGACTGCTACCCCATCATTGTGATGCTCTGGCGGCCGTTCGCGTCTGGGGTGCGGAATTTGTATCGATTCTATGGCCCCATGACTCTGGAGCACTGCACGCAACTCAGACTCGTCAGCACTATACGGTAAGTTGACGAGCCGCACTTTGCGCTCATGGTAACGGGCATCACGTTGCTTTCGATCGCTTGGACGCGAAACACTAGCCTTGAGAGCAAAAGACCGGCCCGTGCGCTCATCTTTAATACTCTTATTGTTGAAGAGAGCTACTGCCGCTTCCGCCACCCGTGAATCCGCATACTCGACGTAGCAGAATCGCCGCTGCGGCATATTTGCTCGTTGCACGGGGAAACGTACGCTAGTTACCGTCCCCGCTTCTGCCACAAGCGTGCGTATCTGATCAGGAAGCATACTGGGAGGATAATTGGCCAAGAAAATGGTACTGTTCTCGAGTCGCATCACCTGGATCTCAGCACCTCGAAGGGTCTTGAGGGTACGCGAAAGAGCCAGCAATACCTGCTGCTCGTTAGCGAACTCAAGGGCACAGTAAAACGATCCTCGATCGACATACATGTTGCAGGAGTAAATGTCACCACAGTTTGCAAAGAACTCTCGCACATCTTCTTCGGTGGTACCAGCTGCCAAGCCAGAGACCTTGACGCAAAAGTTTTCGCGCGACCGTTTCTGCTCGACTTTGTCTTCTGGGGGATGTGAGCCGAAGTGCTCGGTATTGCTTGTGGGTCGCAGGATGGGAGCGTATCGGCACTGATTCCGTGCCATGGCGTTCGAGGCAGCAGAGCCGCACAAATTCTCGTACAAGAGCCACTCGTCGCAAAGTCTCTCACATGGAGCACTCGCGAAAGCTTTGCCAAAGTATTCAAAAACCATCAGATGGGGGAAAACATCAAAATGAGCGGGATTACTGTACAATAAAGCGCCAAGAAGCCATGAGTCCGGATTCTGAGGCCATTTCAGTATAATCGAATCCACAGTAGTATGCGCTTGTTGAGCGTTGCCCTGATGCATGTATATATGGAGCACAAATCGCAAGCCGCGTGCACATACAAATTCTGTTTGAGCAAGCGCTTCGTCGAGATACTGCAATATGTTTTTGTGCATTTCCACGAGATCCGCAGGGTCGTTGGAACTTGTAGTGCGGCGAAACTGTTGCGTTATAATAGCAATCCGCAATTCCTCTTTTTCAATGTATGTAAGGGATTTCCAGAGGTCAATCGCATTGATGCGTTCAATTAATGCTTCAAAGAGCCCATCACATTCCGCTAAAAAGGCACAATTGTAGAATGATTCGGTAAATACAAGCGCTGAGTCTGGAAAAGCTCGAATGCATTGTCGGACAGCCAAAACAACACTCGTTGATTCCGAAAAATCATGACAACACTGTATGTAGAAAAGCCACACTCCTATTCTTTCGTTGCGCTTTATTTCCGTTTGATCAAAAGTCACCAAAAAGCGGTAGAAAAGCGTTGACACCGGCGCAAGAGCCTGCGAATGCTGAGCAGTGGTTTCAAGATATGACTTCCAAGAATCGGGGTCATCTGCTTGAAGGGATAATTCGGCTCTTTCCACATGTTGCTGTTTCCGCCGAGTGTTCGCAGCGATTTTATTTGCCTCCTTCATTTTATTCTCATAGTTCTCTCCTTCGAACGCCAGTACGAGCGATGATAGACGGGAGAGCGTCTCTTCAATTTCTGGATGCGGGTAGCTTAATCGCTTTGTAAACAATGACCATACTAGAGGCCATTTCTCTGCATTGCTTTTGAGCGAATCTTCATGATAACCAATGACAATGTTCCATACTTCTGTAGAGTTCTCATAGTCATGGCAGCAATCTTGGAGGGCCTTCGCAAATAGCCTAGTTATTGACTCGTGCGACGCATTATCCACGCAATTTATTTGTAGATTAAGCGCAGCGGCCCAATACTTCGAAACGGGATAGTCCTCAAGAACGATGTCATACATTTCCTGTAGTAGTTTGTTCCGCAACAAATCGTCTCCTATGCGAGATAAATCACGTTCCCATTCCGATACATCGTGTGGCGATGGTAAAAAGTTTTGGGATCTTCGCACATAAGCGCTATGGAGACGACGATAATCAGTGGTGGCGCGACATAACACTACAAGATTATTGTGTTTGGCTAGCACGAACGGGGTCTCTAGCGTCTCAGCTTCTAGATTTGCAATACTCGATTCCAAACTTTGATTGGACATTTGCGACCTCGTAGAGACTGTACATACCGCGATGGCCCCGCGCGCTCCCCTATATTTTTCTCTCTTGCGAATCAGGATCTGTGCACCCGATGGATGCACCAGGATATCTCAAGTCATACGGCTGGAAAGATGGCGAGGCTCTTCGACTGGGTGGTCTTCGGAAACCTATTTTGGTCAAGCACAAGAAAGATACTAAGGGGTTGGGAAATGGGTATAACGATGCGGATATGTGGTGGGAACGACTATTCGATGGTCAGTTAAAAAGTATTGAAACTTCTCAAAGCTCTAATGGCGAGATATCTGTAAAACATGACATTCAAAAAGCAGAAAGTGATGCTCGAAAAGCTTTGCTGCCACTCTATCGAATGTTTGTGAAAGGAAAGGGATTGGCGGGGACAGTGGGGAACGCATCGCACGTTTTCGTCAACACAAGAGTGGATATCAAGAAGATTGAAACTAGTAATAGCCAATTACAGGATACTGCTACAAAACAACGAGATAATCTGTTGAAGCATGACGAGTCTGTGTTGAAAAAGAAATCACGTAAGGTGAAGCTGCTAACAGAGATCGGGTCAAAAGGAGATAAACGCAGGCATAGGAAAGAGGGCAAGGATAAGAAAAAGTCGAAAAAAAGAATCAAGAATGAGGAGAGTGGTGAGCTCGGTACTGAGTCTTCTGAAAGAAAGAGAAAGAAGCATCCAACGAAAAGATCAATCGATGCACGCGAAACCGAGGTACCCTAGACTGAGCGTAAGCGCAGGAAGGATAGAAAATCATGATATCATCGTCGTCATTGGATCGATTGCCATGCTGGCAGAAATCATTCAAGAAGCTCAATCTGTGTTTATGAAAAATAGTATACTCGAGACATCGACAGCTTAAGCGAACAGGCTTTCGGAGGATCCCACCTTCCGCCTTGCGATCAAGCAGATCTTTAAGTCATTTGCGACCATCAGCAATGGCTTACACTACGAAGAGATGAGCTACCAATCACTTGAGGGGTTGGATGATTCAACGAAAATCTGATTATGCGACCCGAAGTTACACGCTAGGGGGTTCACGACACATTAGAAAGCCCAGATAGACACTGTGATCAATACCTTTTCATCACTAGATACATGCGCACGAAAGGATCTTCATTATCGAGCTTCTACTGACGGTCGAAGCCAACATTTTCGTAAGTTTTGCTTTGGTAACCAAAGTAGTATGTTACTGTCCATATCGAAACCTAGCATGATTGTTCATGGTATCAGGTCGAGACTGTTAAACTCGTTTGTCAATACCGTTGATCTTCGTAAAATTACCTTCGTGTAATATACCCTTGACCCGAGGCTAAATTGCTCATGTGGGGCAGGCGCAAAAGGCGTTCGAGTTACCGCGAAAAGCATCGGCGCAATCTGTTCAAGTCATAAAGTTGCTTGTAGGCAAAAGGTATTGGGCTTGAGTAACTTCGAATTGACTTGGTGTATACCAGCTATTGTCTCCGCAAATAGGGGAACTTGATAGGGGGTGCGCATTCCACGAAACATCTAATCGCAATGTTCAAGAACAAGATTTTCATGCGGATGATTACCCCTGAAAATCTCAAATGTTGGTGCACACTGCCTGCTTTCGAGAACTATCTCATTGGTCAGGAAGTAAGTAAGGTGGGGCATCGCAGGCCAAAAGTCCATTAGTACCAAGAATAGATTCCACTCGTACAGAGAACGGAGCCGGATACCTCACAGCCTCATGCAGCTTCAAGCTTATCCTCGGAAGTATTGCATGGGATAAAGCGCAGTGCCTCAGAGAAACGTGAACTTTTGATAAATGCATGATCAAAAATGCACCTTCATAGACCCGCCACCGTGCATGAGTCTGTAAGATTACACACCTTGCTGGACCCCATATATACACCGAGATTATCGTTGAAGGTGAGGTACTAGCAGATGGCACCGTTTCTACCAGTAGATAACTTGTACCTATCACAACGCAGTGGGATGATTTTCAACAGCAAATTTCGCTCTTCGACTGCCAATTGCACATTGTAGCCAAAAACATTTCATGGGGTCACCAGCCGTGGAGCATAAAACACTGCCTCACAATTTCCGGCAACATAAAATATTACAGTGCCGGACGGTAGCCGAAAGCCCACGTTTTCTATTGTTCACTGGATAGATAAGGGGCACTGAATAAAATATTGCTTTTGCTCGCGGCACCTTAATCTTTGAACTTTTTTTGAATATGACGGGAGATAGAGCTGGACGTTGTAGGCTCGCGAGTCAATACGGTCTTCAAGTCTCCGTAGTTAATGATCCGTGTGGATTTTTACGCCTTGTGATCCAAGTGGTTCGAGAAATTTCCGTGCGGCGCACTTGACGGATTGCAAAAAGATTTAATATCAGTGAACAATCGGCTTGGGGAAAAATATTGGGGCGCAATTCACACGGGTCTTAATTCCACGAATGGTTACACAAGCTTCATGCTGACAAGATTAGCAGGTTGTTTGCAAATACCAATTGTAAAATATCATTGTCGAATATGCAAGTTACCAATCCTTTCATGACACGTGCATGCGGCTTGAAAGATAGTAGAGCTCATAACCGCTAGAGTGAGAAATGATTGCAGATACGTCGAGGAAAGGGTATGGTAGAAGTCACGCGTTGGTCATGCAAGTAGGAATATAAATAGGGTAGAAAGCAAAAGAGAGGAAGATGTAGATCAGCTTTCCAACATGCTTGCATTCCAATTCAGCTATAGCACAACAAGCAATTGTTCTTTTCTTCTCTTTGTGGCATGGTTTTCCACAACCATGATAGCCTCAGTTGGCGCATGGTCACCCTTAGCTGACATATGGGTAGACAAGCGGGAATACACAGCTGCCAGCGAATACTCCCATTACGAAAATCAAGAAGCGGCTTGGGCAGGCATCAGACAGGCAAAGGAGAAAGGCATGAAGGTGAAGTAGGCTTTTATTTCTTCCACCAATACCTACATTACCGACATCAAATTCGATGGTGAAGCATCCCCACTCACGAAGCGCTTCAGCGTTGGTGGGATTATTCATCATTTATGGCCAAACGCAGGCAAGATAATTCCAGGAATCAGTTTCACCGAATGGCAGGTGAATTCGCAAGGCACTTACTTTACCGATTGGAGGCCATCCTCGTGCCCCTTTTATAATGAATTGTCAGATGGTCCGGTGTCGCATAATTTCACGGTTACGATTGTGAAAAGCACAACCCCATATGCAAAGTTCAACATAAACCTAGCGTCGGCTGCCGCATTAAAAATTGGGGCAGAAATCACTACCACCCATGAGTATACCAGATTGGACTGCTACCCTGTGAAAGCAGGTGATATCTGTCAATTGTGGGTAAGACCACTCCGATTGTGGCAAAACCAGCAAACTCGCGAGTGCAAGAAGACATCTCTTACCTCAGATGACAAGAAATGCACGGGCTGGAGCGCAGTAATGCGCGGGGACTTTGCGGTTCAGAACAAGACGATTGATAGTTTGCGATGTGGCGCTAGTAACGTGTTGAAGAATAATTGCGGTACTTGAGTATCTGGGAAGCATCTTGTCAGGAAACTTCTTCCTCTAACCGAATTGATATCTAACTATACCGAGATACCTCAAGCTTCGAGTCTCTATCTCTTTATCTACCACAGTAGAAGCTGAGTAGGCCATATGTCTGTAAGCTGCACATGTCGTGACAGGGAGCCGCATGTAGGATCCTGCGTATTGCTCTAAACTAGTTGACATTTTTCAGAGCAGCAGGCTAGGTAACAAAACATCACGCCTTACGGAGGACTTGCTTTTGTTCTATGTCTCTCTGGACATGTCATCACACGATGGACTTGAGTACACAAGCTGTGCTATTTCATCAAGGTTATTGGTCGGTATGTCCATCACAGTGACGGTTTTCTCTATTTTCTTATTTAATAAACTATTCCCGCTTGTTATAGCTTTTGCTTCCGGATCATTCCTCGCACTTATCGCGCTATTGCGGTGGGCTACAGTCACTGATTGCAGTGTTCTAAAGACTCGCAGTATTATTCCACATCAACTCAAAAGTTTGCATTCAGTTGACGCAGAACCGGCTGCTTTGAAAGATCCAATCGTACCCGGCTATCCCTTGCTCTCGGAATCCGTACACTCTTTGATCCACCACACTGTCAACTGTTTCATCAAGCTGTGGTACCTTGAACTCTCCCCCTCAAATACTTTCCCCACAACTATCGAGGGTGAGATCAGGGCGGTTGCGACTCGGATCGCCGTTAGAATACAGCGGCAGGATCTTGCAGTGCGTATTGCCAAAAGAATTATTCCAGAGTTGCATGATCATCTTGTGAGCTTCATCAAAGCCGATTCGCTGGCAGACTCCGTTTCTGGCAGTCATGTGTCCACTTCAAAGAGGTTTCGCGATGGAAATCTTCATCCAGCATTAACTCACTCCAGCTCTGAACTTGAGGCAAGTGAAAAGTCATTCTGGAGTTTCAGGTCTCGCCAGATAGCTAGCTTGTTACTTCTGGAGGACGAACTGAAGAGCAAACTCATTTCATCACTACTTGTTGAAATTTTAGGATGTACTGCAATGTACAATATCGTACAGCTATTGAGCGATAGCGACACTTTCAATCTTGCCATAGTCAAGTTTCTTGGCGACAACTTGAAGCATCGAGATCAGGATAAGCAGCTCCGTGCCGCATTAGACCAGCACTCGAAGCGTCTCAACACCAAGGCGTCGACTTCTTCACTCAGACCAGTAAATGATCACCCGCGAGGCCGAACAGATGCATTCACCGTATCAACTGATTCAAGCCTCGCTACCTTGAGACAGATGATCAGTGGCGTAGCCAGAATTTCAACCGAAAATGACTTGGCCAGTGTCAAACAGCATGTTCTAGACCAGCTTCGAACAATCAACAATTGGAACGTCTCTGACGCCTCGCGAATGATTATGGTTGAGCGATTGCAGTTGTTGAAAAAGGCGATAGCTGATCAAGAATCCAGGCTTCGGGAAGTACCGCGCAATAAAGACTCTAGCGCGTGGACTTTGCAAACCATTCTCAACAGTTACACGGCATGCAGACTTTTCTCGCATTACTTGAAGACAGTAGACCGTGAGGTCTTTCTTGATTTCTGGAGGCAAGCCGACCAGATAATGTCACCGCTCGATGACGCGACAGATGAAGCTCTGCCCGCATTATCGCTAGAGTTCCCAACGCTGGGTGATGTTGAACAAATACTCTTGCGTCACATGGATCTGGACCAAATTATGGCCTTAGATGTTGGGAAGTTGTCCAAGATCAAACAGCTTTTGAATGGCCAAGCGCCCTTAAGCGAAGAAGATAGCAAGTTTTGCCGTCGGGCTTTAATTACGTTGCAAGGCCTATGCTTTCAAACTATGCTCGAGGTCGATTTCGATTCTTTCAAGGATTCCATATACTTTGAGACCCTTCTCAAGCGAGCCGATAAGGGTTCTGAAGATTACGGGGCAACTACAGCTTCTGTCGGACTGTCTGAAGACGAATCCGTAACGGATAGTCAGGAGCATATTTCTCATGACGTGTTGCAAGCGGTAGAACTGGAATTAACAAGGATCGTTCAAGGGAATAAGCTGGAGGCGCCATCAGCTTCAAGTCAAATGTTTGGAGACGAGTCACTGGAAGGCAGCAGCATGCGATCCGGAGAGAGCCGCTTGCTCGAAAAGTCCAACAACCTCGAATCTAGTCTTTTCGATGACGTTGATGACGGTTCCGACTCTGATGCCGACTCTGTGCTCACGGAGAGCTCGATTCAGGACGAATACCCCGTCGATGAACAAGACTCTCAAATCTACCACGCATCCCCCGCGACATTGAATTTTGCTGATGAGATAACCAGCGTGTCCAGTAAAATTGACACCTTAACCTCAAAGTTGGAGATCGTGGCGGTGTTAATGATGAAGGCTGAGCTTAGTAACAAGACATCGCAGATCAAGCTCTTGCGTCAATCTCAAAAGTCTTTAGACCAAGAGTTGACGAGGACAAAGCTCCAACACCAACAGTTGATGCTCCAACAGGATGAGAACTCCCTATACTTAAAACTGCGTGTGTCGATTCAGTCATGTATCACTGATATTGAAGACGGTAGGGATGTGATACTATACGTGGTGGAAGTTCAAAAGCTAGACTCTAGTGACAAGGATGTTGCAGTGGCAGGGTGGATGGTAGCCCGCAGGTTTAGCCAGTTTTACAAACTACACGAATACTTGAAGCCGCGATACCTGGCGGTGTCAAAGTTGATATTTCCGAATCGCATGGTACAGGTGTTGAAGACGCAGCAAAGAATTACTATAGAAAAGCGCAAAGTTATTCTCGAAAAGTACTTGCAGGATTTGATTCAAATCCCACAAGTGTGCAGCGATGAGACTTTTCGATCGTTTCTCTCGTCCGAGAATTTCGAAATTTCGGCCACAAAGCGCAAGAAGTCAATGCTGAGGCAGAGCAAACCCCAATCTCACACCATGAGCTTCCTATACCAGTCCTTCTCCCTGGTATCCCCCGAAACATTTACAAAGATGGAAACCGAATTACAAGATTTTGATCGAGGACAGACGGTTTTAGTGAGGCAAAATCGCTCTACCTTTGTGCGCCCAATTTGCGATCTACTTGTGGCAGTATTCAACCTCAACACACCCAGGGCGTGGCTTCGGGGTCGCGCAATGGTGGCCTTTCTTCAGCGTATTTTCGGAACTACCATTGAGAACAAGGTTCACGGTCAAGTTGAGCGTCTTTTCGCATCCGAGACCAGGGTCAATGATGCGATACAGGCACTAACGTGTGCGCTTTTTCCAAACGGCCAATTTAGAGATCCTCCGCCATTACGTACGCCGCATGAAAGAATGGTCTCCAAACAGGAGGCCCGCAGTCTCTTGCACTTATTTTTGACTGAAACTTGCGCCGGCATATTTGGTGTGGACAGCACGTCCTATGCCAGCCGGTGCATATCTCGCCTAGGCCAAAATAGCTTGTTGAACAAGAATTTTGTTTATACAGTTCTTGATATAGTGATGCAAGAATTGTTCCCGGAGATTTATGCTCAGGGACAGGATCTGATGTCGCATGGTCGTTGAACTATTCCGGCCGTAATTTGGTATCGATATAACGGACATGATTCACACTCGTAGTTCACTTTTTCCGGTAAAGACGATAAAAGAATCTCATATTTTCCAACTTCAATGGGTAGCTTACCTCCCGCGGTTCCACGCGGTACCAGCAACTATCGCTTTGCTCCACAAGGTCCCAAGGTCCATCATCCGTTCCTGGTTTCCCCACGAGAACCATATCAATTAAAAACTGGATAGGGAATTGTTTGGTACCAATCTTGATGTTGGAGTAGGAGCCGGCGCTTTCGGCAATCAAAAGTAGCGTCCCGGAACGGCAATGCTGGTTAAGCGACTGGAGTAATTGTATCGAGCCCTTGCGATTAGCTGCGAAGAGCTCATTGGTAGTGAAAAGGAGTGTTATTACGTCTTGCATTCCAAGCATTAGACGAGATGGATTTATTGTCAAGACGTCCCCGTGAATGAAATTCGATCCGAGCTTTGACGAGTCATAAAGCCAATTAGTCTGCATAAAGTTAGTTGCTTTAGCGATGATGCTACTCCAATCGGCAATATCCACCACGTTCAATGTAAATTTGGACTTTGAAGTGGAGTGATGCTCCTTTTGTCGGCTAAATAGTGCGCCGAGACCCACGACTTCAGCGGCAGCTCCGCCACCTATGCATAAGGAGTTTATGTGTCGATCTGGACACATGAAAGCGTCGCGTAGGGGCTGGAGAGTTCCGAAAAGGGAGGCATACGCCAAGGCACGAGCCGGGGTCCACCGTGCTGCATAGGCGAAGCGTTTATCGTCATTGTCAAAGGCAGACAAGTATTCTCGGTCGTACAAAAACTTTTTCACCTCTTGGATGTGCTCGTTCAAACCGGGAGACTCCAATAGGTTTGCAAAGAGACTCGAGAAGAGATGCAAAATGCGGTTAGGGTCCATGCAATAGTCGGTGGTGAATGGCATGGCATTGCTATTTTTTGGAGTATGATCTTCCAGATCTTCATTGTCAGAGTCCGAGTCAGGTTCTTTGGGATGGTTCGTGTGGTACCTTGCGGCGCGTCTGCTCATGATGCAGTCGAATTATTGCCAGATGTTTTGGTAGAAGCCCCCGTGAAGATTGTCGCCTATGCGTAAATCCGGGTAAACGCATCGCGATAAATGGTAGCGCACACAAACTATAAATTTCGCGGCGGTTCGCCCTTTCTTACAATAGACAGTTAACCAACCTGTGTTGCGGTAAGCGCTCATCTGAAACCGTGCTAAATCCCATACGGGGTTGCATGGTAGAGGATGTAGTCGACATCCGTAGCAGATCGGCGCGAGAGAAGCAAGCCCTATTGACATCCTTCTAGGAAATTTACGATTTTGTTCAGCTTTCACGAGCGTTCTCAGCTGCTGCTATGACGCCAGATGCAATCTCTCTGGTCCTCCCGTAAAGGGGGTTTGAGCAGAGAAACCGTAGACGGCTAGGCGGCTTTGGATTTCATGCGTTTTTTTCCAGGATGCTCAGCGCCTTCACTGGCCATAGGACAGAGTAGCTCCGTCGACAGGTTGTAAATTGATCGGGCCGGTCTTGAGCCTTTGGGTTTGTTCCATTCGCGTGGACCGTGCTCAAAGTGCTCGACCATATACTCGAGGCAACATATTCCTGGACTCTGCGTAGGTCATATCTGGCCGTTAACGATTTGAGTAAAACCATGTTGCAAACATTTCTCTAATCTGTATAATGTGTAGAAGAGTCCAAGGATGGACGCAATAGCTCTTGGGCTTCGTGGACTAGACCTGGCCCTTGCAGGACCGTTTCTACGATTACGTAATTGTAGAAGTTAGTGTTTGTGGCGTGGGGTAAAACCGCCCAAACGAACGCGACTTTCTAACGGCTAATGAGCACATCCGATGAACAGCACATACATCCATACGAGTCAGGGGTAGCCTCAGCGAGACACGAACACTTTTCTCTGGTACGCGCTCACTTATCGCAACTTCCCAGCCTTCCTGAAAACGATCACATCGCACACCCTGTGTCCACGCCCTCGAGCGACTTTGATGCCGATGATGCCTACGTCGAGTTTGATTTGAGCGAGCGCTCTGCTGCGAAATCTTCGCACAAGTTGTACAGTTTGTCGAACCAAGGATCAGAAGGCGTGGAAAAGGTCGTTGGGTCCTCGTCCAGAGTTACCTTGGAGGAGAATGAACCGCAGTCTCCCGCAAAGTCGGAGCCAAAAACTGTTCTTCAGGCACCTGCTGCAGAGCTGTCCTTCTTTGACGAGCCAAACTGGAAAGATATGAAGGTTGTGGCCGATATGGACTATTATAACGAGAGAGGAGACTTGGAGTTCTCCGCTGCCCCTGACGCTCTGAACAAGACAACTTCACATGGATACACAAGAGTGGATACCGAAGAGCAAGTGGCAAGATTTTTAGAGTTGGATAAAAAGACGGACTTTCTATTTCGTGTCGAATACCCTTCGAGAAATCCTTCGGATGCTCCACGATATCGGCCTGAGGATATCGAATACTCCGCAAAGCGCGCAGAGAAGGATGATTCGGAAGATGACGATTCAGATTTCGACGGCGAACTAGCCCTTATGGATTCCAAGGGCACTCTCCAATCCACCAGAGACATGTTGCTGGATTCCCAAAAATTTGCATATGTTGGTGGCATCAAGTTGATAATGACCGATATGGCAACAGAGTTAGTCAAGCTCACTCAATATACCAGTCACAAGGTCGCAAAACCCATGAGTGCTGGCCATAAAAACTTTTCAAACTGGACCATGTACATTGTATCAAAGCTCTATGATCATATGGACTTTAGCAAGGAGGAGCGAGATATGATCGACAACTTGAGCAAGCACGGTTTAGAAGCAGAAGATGTCTTGCGTGACTTGTTTGTTGAATCTACAAAGGAAAATGACAAAAATTCGATTCCGGGATTTGATTTGAAATGGGTTGTAGTATGCGACTTGTTTCTTCTACTATTAAGTGACGGATACTATGACTCCCGCTCAAATACTCTTTTGTTACGTTTCGCTCATGCTGGTGGAATTTTACCGCTAGAAATTTTACAGTTTCAGCGGCGGTTGATTGACAATCTTCAATTAGAGGTAAAGGAAAAGTCTATTGAGAACAAGGACGACATGTTGAACGACCGGCAATTTATTGAGAAGCACATCAAGCGGAACCGGAGGAAGCGAGCCGCGTACATTGGCTTGGCAGCTGTCGGCGGATCCTTGGCGATTGGACTTTCCGCGGGGCTCCTCGCACCCATGATCGGTGCGGGTATTGCCGCGGGGCTTACTACGGTAGGAATCACGGGAACAGCAGGGTTTTTGGCGGGAGTAGGAGGTACTGCCATAATCACCACCAGCGGCATCGCAGTCGGTGCCAAAGTGGGTACCTGCGCGGGCGCAAACCGGACGGGCGAGGTAGAGACCTTTGAATTTAAGCCCTTGCATAACAATAAGCGCACGAATCTCATCATCACCATCAGTGGCTGGATGAACGGTCGCCTCGACGATGTTCGCCTCCCATTTTCGACGGTGGACCCCGTTATGGGCGATATGTTTTCGCTCTTGTGGGAGCCAGAAATGTTACAGTCAATGGGCCAGACCATCAGTATATTAGCGACCGAAGCCTTGACAACATCAATCCAGCAAATTCTCGGGGCCACTATTCTCACCGCCCTTATGCTGGCGATACAGCTACCAATGGTGTTATCAAAGTTATCATACTTGTTGGACAATCCGTGGAACGTTTCTCTAGATCGAGCGTGGAAGGCAGGTATCATTCTCGCCGACACACTCGTCTCTGGGAACATGGGAGTGAGACCAATCACGCTTGTGGGCTTCTCGCTCGGCTCGCGCCTCATTTATTCGTGTCTCATCCAGTTGGCAAAGCGAGGTGCTTTTGGCTTGATTGAGAATGTTGTGATTCTAGGACTGCCCGTAGTGGTCAAGCCCGATCAAATGGCGCTAGCGCGCTCCGTCGTTAGCGGTAAATTCGTGAATGGTTTCTCCAAAAACGATTGGATCTTGGGCTACTTGTTTAGAGCCACTGGCGGAGGATTATCGACGGTTGCAGGCTTATCGCCCATTGATAATCTTCACGGCGTGCAGAACATTGACTGTACCGACTGGGTAGATGGTCACATGGCCTACCGTAAAGCGATACCACAAATTCTCCTGAATATGGATTGGGAAGTCTTGTCGAACGAGTTTACCGAAATCGAAGAGCCCGACGTGGAGCAGGGTAAGCGCGCGCGTCAGTTGGTGAATGAGTTTGACGAGGCGCGGGCCAAAATGAGTCGCGAGGCGCAAGAGCAGCAAAATGTGCCAAAGTGGAAAAAGTGGCTTTCCCCAAAGCCCAAAGTGTGGTGGGACATTGCCGGCAAGTCTGCGGCCGCAAAACCTAGTGGTGCAACAAGCCTGGACCGTACCGAGTACGATGAACATGAAAACGGCAGTGCAACTACTACTGAAAATCTCTTTGATATTGGAGCGTTGCAGGAGCAAGTGCAAGATATTGAAAAGGTCGCGGACCAAAATACTGTGCTGGAATCCAATGTTGATACTATAAAGCAGGCATTTGGGACCGAGTCGGTTTCTAGTCCTGCCACCGTCTCATGAAAACGCCCAAGTAGAATCCCACAGGGGCAGGACAATTTGCCAGGGGTGTGTGATTGGAGACGAAGCATTTCGCCAATTACTTGCTAGTTTTTCACTTGGATCGTTAGTGATCACATTGTTTCCGCTTCCTTGTGACAGATGACTGTGATCTCTTTTGCAATATTGGGAACTCGCACCCGGATCTGCTGCGAAGAACAGGGCTATTTTTCTTCAGGAAAGCCAAGTCTTGAGGCTCGCATGTAACATCACGAACTTTGCCAAATTGTTGTGAGCGCATTTTGAAACATGGCCAGATGCAACGTGGCCTTCTACCGCAGATCAAGGTGCCAATTTATTTACAGGTGGCCGCTTGTTATCGTGAATGGGATAAAAGGGTGCCCTCAAACTTTGAGACTCTTTTCGTGACCTTTGAGTGTAAGCCCTCAAGATGCGGGCGGTTCTACTTTTCTTCTTTTCAATCGGTGTCTTGATTGCAAGAAAGATCAAGCATCCCCTTGTTCGCCCTTCCGAACTCGATATAGCACCCCTGACTACGGACAAACTCAGTATGGCAACAGGCTCAACCACACGTTACCAGGGTGTCTCCGCTCCCGGAAAATGTATTCCAGAAACGATCTTCAACCCCTCGCTGCTGAATCAGCCTTCGATCCGATTTGAAGATATTGATGCACTTCAAAAGGCCACCGAGGTGTATTTGAATACTTCAAAATTGCGAGAATTATACCAGAACGACTATCCCAATGTCAACGAGTATTGTATCACGCCGCTCGAACGGTTGCATCGCTTGGCCATTTTGGCCATAAAACCGCTGGCAACGGCGGATATGCTTGACTGGGCCGCAGTCTGGCGCAGCTGGTGGCGAAGGCAAGTCGGTGTGCCATGCTTTGAGTATCGGGGTGCGGCTGATGAGTTGTTGGCGTATACCCTTGACCGGAGAGCGCAAGCACTAAAGGAGACTTTTCATATCCATCTTTTTGAGAGTGCTTTCGACGCCGATTACCGGGACAGCACACCTTTCAAGGTTGCTCTTTCCCAGAATTTGGAAACTTACGGTCGGTTAACGTGCCGTCTCGATGCCATGAATCATCATGCGGTGCACAGGCCCATTGGTGGTGATGGTTTAGGCGATGCAGACCACGACGAATGATGCGAGTCGGAGTTATCGGGTAGTTCAAGGCGCGGGTAACATGGCGTTGGAGGCTGTCATGCTAGCCAGAGTTTCCGAATGGCTGTGAACGATAATGCGATTGGGACCTGAGAGCTATCGGGTATTTGGGCGGAGTCTCATGTTACAATTACATGTCGGTTCTACGAGATATTCAGAGTGACATTATTAAAAAAACAACACGAATATATCAGAAAATTACCGGTAAGGAAGTACAAAGTAAGGGTACCAGCTCATCGTAACGCTATTTCTCGATGTAGTGGGTCAAGTAGTGCCACAGCCTGAGGAGGTCCCCATCGCACTGCATATAACAACACGTGATCACCTTTCATCGTGAGGTCAATTTTTTTGTAATGAGTTTCCATAACTGGACAGTTGGTAAACCTAGACCATGCCGACCATATCTGTAGACAAGGCTGATCTTTTCGAAAGGCTAGGAAAGACATATACCACCCAAGAGTTTGATGAACTCTGCTTTGAGTTTGGTATAGAGCTCGACGAGGACACCAGTGATGACTGCACCGGCGATGAGAGGCCCCAGCTCAAGATCGAAGTTCCCGCCAATAGGTACGACATGTTGTGTATCGAGGGCATTGCCCAAGCATTGAACGAGTTTTTGGGAAACGCCGAGTCTCCACACTATACATTGAGTCCAGCGGAGCCACAGGTCACGTTGACGATCAAGGAATCGACCTTGAAGGTTCGCCCCTATGCGGCATCGGCGATTTTGCGCAACGTCCAGTTCGACGAGCGCCGCTACGACTCGTTTATCCAATTACAGGATAAATTACACACAAACTTGTGTCGTAACCGGACCTTGGTCGCCATTGGTACCCACGATTTGGATACCTTGAAGGCGCCTTTCACGTATGAGGGATTACCCCCGCAAGACATTGACTTTGTTCCATTGAACCAAACGAAGAAAATCAACGGCACCGAGTTGATGGAGTTTTACGAAAAGGATAAAAACTTGGGAAAGTACTTGCACATTATCCGTGACTCTGATGTCTACCCAGTGATGCTTGACTCCAATCGGACCGTGTGCTCATTACCGCCCATCATCAATTCAGACCATTCCAAAATCAGTGTCAAGACGAAAAACGTGTGGATAGACATCACCGGCACTGACAAGACCAAGACCGAGTTGGTGATTAACCAGTTGGTGGCCATGTTTTCGAGCTACTGCAAAGTGCCGTTCCAGATTGAGCCCGTGCGCATTGTACTGGAACACAATGGCGAATCGCGAACGACTCCCAACATTGCCTCTCGATTATTCAAGGCGGAGATTCCGTACATCAATTCGTGCCTCGGTTTAAACTACTCTGCAAGTCAGTTGGCGACATTGTTGAAGAAAATGTCCTTGGACGCCAAGGCGTCTACTGCCGATCCCGAGATATTGGACGTTAATGTTCCCATCACCCGAAGCGACATTTTGCACCAGTGCGACATTATGGAAGATGCGGCGATTGGGTATGGCTACAACAATTTAGCAAAGACCAAACCAAAGAGCGCGTCGCTCGTGGCGTCGCCCTTGCCGATCAATAAGGTTGCGGACATTTTGCGTTTGGCTTCGTCGCAGGCCGGCTATGTCGAGGTGATGCCGTTGACGTTGAGCTCGCACGATGAGAATTTTGCATTTTTGCGGCGCAAGGACCCGGGGAGTGAGGCGGTAGTGTTGGAGAACCCCAAAACGTCCGAGTACCAGGTGGTTCGCACCACGTTGTTGCCTGGAATCCTAAAGACGATCCGGGAGAACCGGAAACACTCGTTGCCCATCAAGCTTTTCGAGAGCGGGGATATCGTGCTCAAGAACCCCGAGTTGGAGCGCGGGGCCTTCAACCAGCGGCACTGGGCCGCCGTATACGCGGGGAAAAACTCGGGATTCGAATATGTGCAGGGGCTCTTGGGGAAAATCATGCAAACGATGCGCACGAAGTGGTTGCAGGACCCGAAAAGTGAGGCGGGCCGGGGCTACTGGATCGAGGAGGACAAGACGTGTCCGACGTTCTTCCCAGGACGTGGCGCCAAGGTATACTTCCGTGCTGGGCCGGACCAAGAGGCGCAGTGCGTGGGGAAAATTGGAGTTTTGCACCCCGAGGTAATGACGAGCTTTGACATTCCATACGCCGCGCTGGCGGTGGAGCTTGACGCCGAAGTCTTTTTGTAGTGTACAAGATTGGCGAATGTCCTTGATTTCAGAGAAGCACAAGGTGTATGTCCGTCCATCAGTAACGTAAACCACCAAAACCCTTCACTCCCACGGGCCTCGATCCATGACCCCTGCATATAACATGATTTACCAAACGGGGAAATTTTGGGGCAAAAGCGCCGCCGCGCCCCGCCCAAAAATACATTTTGTCGTTCTGCGAGGTTTGGATTCAGGCGTCGTCAGCATTTGATCATTGGCGCTGAGGTTGTTACTGCTGCAACAAACCGTTTTCCCTCTTCGCGCCACCGCCATCCGATCACACATCTGTATCTGAACACCATGAGCGGGAAGACACCGTCGCGTGCGTTCGACATGATAATGAAGCTTTTGCTCGTGGGCGACTCGGGCGTCGGCAAGTCGTGCTTGTTGTTGCGCTTTGTCGAGGACAAGTTCAACACCAGCTTCATCACCACCATCGGTATAGACTTCAAGATCCGCACCATCGAACACGAGGGCAAGAAGATAAAGTTGCAGGTGTGGGACACCGCGGGCCAGGAGCGTTTCCGCACTATAACGACCGCATACTACCGCGGCGCCATGGGCATCGTGGTCATTTACGATGTCACGGACTCTCGCACTTTTGAGTCGATCGAGAACTGGTACACCACCGTCAAGGAGCACGCGAACGAGGATGCCCAGATGTTTTTGGTGGGCAACAAGTGCGACGACGATGCCAACAGGCAAGTCCTGACGCAGGAGGGCGAGGAGTTGGCCACCAAATTGAACATTCCGTTCTTGGAAGCTAGCGCAAAGTCCTGTACCAACGTAGACGCCATCTTTTACGCGCTTGCCGGCCAGATTCTCGAAAATTACAAGGACACTATTCCCCAGAGCTCGGCCCCGGGCGTCCGAGTCGGCGGCGGCGAGTCTACTTCTGCCAACGGATGCTGTTGAATCCTTCTCGGACTAGTGTTGAAGGGTCTCGGTAGGGTCTTGTTGAATCCTTCTCGGACTAGTGTTGAAGGGTCTTGGTAGAGTCTTGTTGAATGGCTTTGCTGGATCGGTGTGTGCGTTGTGTGCGCCTGAATTGAATCTTGTCGGTTGTATCAAAGATTCTTTAATGACCAGTTTGCGGCTTTGAATTCCAGAATTGATCTCGTCATACATGTGCTCTTCTCCTCTTTGACTGATTCTACGCTTTTGTCTACTAGATACCCCTCCCACTCTCGTGACAGACCTCTTGTCTTTTGACAGTGGCTCTGTTTTTTCTATTTCTTTGTAAGCGTCATCAAGAGTTGAATCATTTCACAGCGCGTAGTGGCGTATCAGCGTCCCATCCTCAAGATCTTGTTTTATTCACTTTTTTGTTTTTTAAATATTGTGTATACCGCTAAATCTTTTTGCCGAAATAGGTCCACTGGTCTTCTAATGGTGGGTCTTCTAGTTCATCCCATACCTGGGACTCCAATAACGTGCCGGCCAAATCCAATTCCTCCAGCGCCTGGATGACGAGCTCCTCAATCAAGCCCGACCCGATTTTCAGCTCGACCTGTTCGCGTGTAGCCTCAGGCGTTATCGCCAGTAGCCGCTTCGACGTCTCCGTCAACATCGCCTGTGCGTACACCGAGTGTTGCGGGAACTCTTTCAACACGGATAGGGTTTTCGTGTACAACGCGCTTAGCGCAGTCTTGGGGTCTGGATGCTGGTGCAAGCCGGTGAGGCCAGTGGGGTAGCCCTTTGCTGATTTGATTAGAATGGACTCTGCTTGTCGCAACACCGTGGAAAACCTCATCACCGAGTATGCCGTGTACGGTTGGTGTAACCGTCCGTTGCAAAACCCGATTGGCTGAATCGCAAAAATTAGACATCACGTGGTCAACCCTGGCACGTCAGGCTACGCGCCGCGCCGTAGCAACAGCTGACCAACAATCCTTCAGGATCACAGTGGTACTCCCGATCGTGGCAACGATAGAGATTGTCACAGGGCACTGTCATACAAGTACCAATTAACAAGCAAGAAAGAAATTAAGAAAAAAAAAGAAGACTACGTATTGATAAATCAAACAGACCTTGTAGCGAATCCGCAGCAGTGGAGATTGGGGCACCAACACCAAATCACCTTTAAACTATGCGATAAAAGCTTAGAACGCAGTGGCAAGTGAAAGTAAACGGCCAAAATTCAACTCTCAAAACCAACGCTTTACTCGAAATGAACCAGTAACTTTTGGCGGATCCTCCTCAAAAGTCACCGCCCCCAAAGTCGCCTCCGCCAAAGTCGCCGCCGTCATATCCATTGTCGTAGCCATTATCGTAGCCATTATCGTAGCCTTGTTCGTAAGCCTCTTCACGCTCATGATCTTCATGGTGTGCGAACGCCAGTCCCAAGAGAGCACCTCCAAGCAAGCCACCTCCGATCCCGAGAGCAGGGCCCATGCCGCCAAACTTGCGTTTCGGGGCAGCCTGCGGTGGGTATCCCTGCTGTGGTGGGTACCCCTGCTGAGGATACCCCTGCTGAGGATAACCCTGCTGAGGATAACCCTGTTGAGGGTAGCCCTGAGGAGCATACCCTTGTTGCGGGTATCCCTGCTGTGGCGGGTAACCCTGCTGCGGATAGTTCTGCGGTGCGAACCGCTGCGGGTCGTGGCCCTGAGGCGCCGCACCTTTAGTATCGGTGGGAACAGATACGGCGGGCTTCTCCGAGTATGATGGGGGTCCCGGCGGCGCGGCCGCCGCCCCGTCCGGGCCTGGCCACACCGTCCCGGCGGGCTCCTCCCACAGCGACTGCTTGGTTTGGGTGTTTACAAAGTAAAAAGTCTTATATGTGGAGTCGAACTGCGCCAAGTACCCCGAGGGGACCTGCGGCGGGTGATTCGGATCGTTCTTGACCGCCATAGCTTGTGACCAGAGTAATACGAGGAATATTTCTACGGCGGGGGCTCAAGATTTACGGAATGTCCTGGGAGTCACGCGGAGATTATCGGGCCACGCGGAATGATTACATTGCCGGCTTACAAATACTTTATGATTTTGTACAATCTCTCAGACACAGCTTGTACATTTATACGCAATCTCTACGTCTAGAACCTCCCAAGAGTGGCATTGTACTTGGTGCTCTTATAGTCCCAGTAGAAGGTCGGGAAGGTACTGGTGTTGCTCGGGACGTGGCACACCTCTCGGACATTGCCGTTCGCCACCTTCTTGGCAATATGCTTTTCAAACTTGTCCATGGGGCACGAGAATCCGGGTCCGGTGGCGCACGTGGGGATGGGCACCACGGCGTCATTGATAATGTACCGCACGTATGACGTTGCCCCACACTTGTACTTTTCAGTGTAGATCCGTGCCAGCTGCGGCACGATCTGTGCGTGCTCGTAGGGATTGGGGAACGGAATGTGGCCCGTGGGCAACTCCTTGCTGGACACAATCAACTCCAACGCCGCGTGGTAGATCTCGAGATCCGTGTCGTGTGACCACGACAACCAGATCTTGTTTTCGGCGGTAGTGTCCTTCAACAAAGCGAGCGACGCATTCAATAACGTCGTACCGATGGCGGCAGTATAGTTGTTTCCCGGACCGTTCAGGTAAAAGTTGTTCAAGTCTTGGCTGTAGGAATACTTGATGAACTCCTCGTTGGAAAACAAGTCACACGCAGGAGAGGCGCCCTTCACATTGAGCTCATACGCGCACCAGCTGAAAAGCGTCAGGACATCACTCAGAGATATGTTGAGGCCTGGGTTCTCGCCATTGAGTCGGTTGCTGATATCCGTGAGGAACGAAGTGTTGTACTGCGCGGCGATTGCAGATGCAGCCTTGGTATTGTTGTTGTTATTGTATGGGGCGCATGCATAGCGCGGGGTCAAGGAGTTGAAACCCAGCGAAGGGTCTTCGTCAATGACGACATAGTCGACCTTGTCGTCAGAGTAGTGGTCGCCCAAAAAGCCACGAGCAAAGTAGTTCAGGGTCTGGTAGCAGCGGTGTGAGTTCGAAGTGAAGATCGGCAAGGTTTGGTTTGGAGAGTATAACGAATTGTACTTTGCACGGAATGCAGCACCGTGCTTCATGGAGTTGGTCGTCCCCGCAAACGGAGAGGCCGAGTTCGCCGGCGTGGTCTCATAGTCAAAGTACTCGTCGGTGGGCGCGAAGAACGTGTAGTCAGACATGAACAGGAAACTCTTGGTCAAGGTGCCCTTGTAAGAGGCAATCTTGTTGTACAAGTTACGGATCTTCTTGCCCGTGTTCAATGTGGGGTACCGCTCGCCGTGTCTCGAGAGCATGTGCACCTGTTCGAGGGTGCATTGGCCTGGGATCTCCGGAGAAATACCATAACCGGTTCTCTGGATGTACGGTCCAGAGCCGCTCAAAAAGTGGAGGATATTGTACGGCTCGGTCGACGCCTGTTGCGGCAGCGCAACGTCAGAGTAGACGGACGCTCCCATCAAGAGAAGGCCATTGTTCACGAGATTAGAGATGGCGACCATGTTGACTGATTAGATGGGGATTAGCCAGGGAAGGCGGGTCTCAAACTCCTTATATCCTCCAACACACTACAAGATTATACGGGCCGTTGGTGTACAGTAGGGAACGTGGACACTGAGTCTAGTTTGCACCTGAAATAATATCGTAAATGAGACAGGCTCCTGCATGCCACCCCTCCATCTTGACTCACATGTCGGTGTTCCATGGCAAAATAGGTGTGGTCAGATGCCACTGTGTCCATCATGGTAGCCAGGGATCCCATTCTGATGTTCATCATATGTCACTGGCAACAACCGACAGTGCGGTAATCAATCCTCAACACCGCACGCACGCTGCTCACCCACGTGTACCTTTCGAAATTTTCGAAATATCCACAATACGCTTATCCTCTTGAACAAGCCTCTTTACGACGCCACGTGGGTAGGGCGTGGCAAGCGAGTCCCCGAATCAATATTTTTTCTCTCTTTTGGGGCTGCAGAATAGCGACCCTATCACACCCAATCAGGGGGCTGTTGCTAGTGATTTGGTTGCAAATTTCCTTCTCTTGCAGTAGGCTAGCGCTTCTTGCCCCTGCCCTTGGCGTTGCCTTTACTTCCTCCCTTGTCGGAGGAAGAGCCGCCCGGCAACGCGAGTTTCACCTTGCTTACCGTGAAACAACTTACCATATCGTTAGGCTTACTCGTACGGAGCATTTCGCGCTCTGCAGGTGAATCTGCATCAGGCAATTCGGTCTTTCGAGTAGTAAAGTGGTGGATAGCCTCGGCAATCGACTTGCCCTTTTTCCCGTTGCCCGGCTGGATCTTGACCTTGTACTTGCATTTGCTCAAAGCCAGCCATGGCGCAAACACCGCCACCAAGTCCACAGGGTCACTATCGCCACTTGGCTTGGGAACGAAATGATCGAGGATCTCCATGTAGTTCGTTTCGCTCGCCTCGCTCGCAACGTGATCGTCATCAGGTGCGTTTTGGATGTAGCGGTTGAATTCGCGCTCGTCTTGTCGCTTGCGCCGCAAGGCAGCCTCCGCTTTTCGCGCACGGGCCTCGATTTGCAGGTCGCTCGATACCTTGTTTTCTATGTTCTCTTGTTTTTCCACTTGCTTCAAGGTTCCGAGTGCTTGCATGCGCAAACGGCGTTCTTCTTCGTCTTGCGCAGCGTACTTTGTGGCGATCTTTTTCATTTTCGCTTTCTTGCCTCGTACAACTGGAGGAACAGGAGCAGCTTGAGGGGTTGCATCATCTGACGCCGATACGGTTTCTTCTTTCTCCTTTCCTTCCAGCTCGGCAATCTTAATCTCCTCACTGTCTCCAACTGAGGTGCTCTGCAGATTTTGCAACAGCATGCTCTCCATGGCCTCATCAACCTTGGCTTGGCTAATGGCGTTTTCCAAATCCGCCTTCTTGTTGTCGAGAATGATCGTTAGGCCATGTTCCTGTTCCCTCGCTAATCGGGCTGCGCGATTCTTGGCGACAACTTGGTCACTGGCAAGCCAATAGAACCCAAATCCCATCACAAGTTGCGACGGGGGCAAGAAGCTCTTGTTGCCGCGAAAGTTAAAAGAGCCCGGCTCGAGCAAATTGCCGTCCGTGTCCTTTTTGGAAATTTCATGAGCTTGCATTACCCACGCTGACGTGGTGATTTTCCCGTTCCACGCCTTGGACGCTGATATTGCGAAAATACCTGCCTGCATCAATGTAGACGGCGGGATTGCTTCGTTCTTGAACGGATTTTTGATAAATACAAGAAGGGACCCTTCAATGTCACAGGATGCGACATAGTCGTTGTCATTAGAGTGGCGATAATATATCATGTCGGTCTGAAGCGGGTCCCGGCCTGCCAAACACAAGTACCCTTCGCTAGACACGAACCAAAAGAATTTTTCGAACCAGTACTTTGGCCGCATATGCTTGAGGCTTTCATTCTCCTGCTTCAAGTTCTTGGACAAGTCGTGCTGGATTTTGCGCTCGGCATTTTTTAGAGCCATGGTGGAGCTTTTTTCTACTTTGGCCTGTTTGCTGATGGCAGTCTTTTTTGTTTCAAAGTAGGTTGCAGCGTTTGCGTAGGGGGAGAGCGAGAGGTCAACCCACACGGAAATGCTCTTTTCACGCTCAGACTTTGAGGATTTTGAGCGTCGGTGAGGTCTATGGTCCTGCGAATCCGAGTCCGAGTCTAGGCTATCAGTGTCAGATTCCGAAGATTCAGATTCCGGGTCCGAGTCCGATTCCGATTCTGACAGCGAGCCAGTGCTAGAGGAGTCGGCATCGTCATCTAGCAGCAGCGTATCGGCAAGTCGAACGCTGATTTTGTTTTCTTTCAAGTTTAAAGGTAAATTGATACAGGTGTAAATGGGATCCCTGCGCTTTTGTTCGAGCTTAATGACGCTTTCGATATTTGTCCAGTCCATTTGCTGGTCAACAAGGCGCTGCACCGCCTCGATACAGCGGGTCACAAGGTCTGAATGCAATATAAGGGCATCCCCCTTCGCAGCATTCAGGGTCTGCTGGTCGACCAACGACTGGATTTGGCGGTCCCGCTCACTACGCGCATGATCCAAGCGCTTATCGGCCTGTTGTTTCCGCTGCTCGATGCGTAATGCGTACTTTGTGGACTCAATGGTACTGAAGAAGGTGTCAAGCGCTTGATTATACCCGGAAATCCACGTATATTTAAATTCTGCGGGGTCAGATTTGAATGGCTCGAAGGCGTAAACTTCCTCGAAAGTATACTCCAAGCTCTTGTCTGTCTCGTCTTGGCGAAAGAGCGGATTCTTTTTCGCAACGATGCATCCCTCCACGGGGCTTGTCGCCAGAGTCAAAGCTTGATACTCAGCTTCTGCTGCTTGCAAGGCTGAGGCGCATTGATCAAGTTGTTCTGCATTGCGATCAAAAGTCAAACAGCTCAACAGTCCATCGATACCAGCAGCACGTAGATGCTTCAATACCAAGTCGCTCGACAAGTGATTTGCCAGTACGAAGGCTACCTTCAAAATGGAGTGAACTTTGGGCTTTTTGGCGCCCGCCGCGGTAGTCTCTGCGAGTTTCCTCTTGTGATTATCAATCCATTCCTGAATTTCGCTGCTAGAGTACGTCTTTGGGTCATATTCCTGGGGAGTAGCAAAGAATTGGCCATCAAACAAATTGTAAATCTCATTTACAGCGTAACGATCGTTATCGGCCTTTTCCGAGACGGTACGTTGCAAGGCGAGAATCTTGCGATCGTGGTCCAAAAGTAATATGTTGCCTGCACTGAAGAATTCCAACACGAGATAGAACAATCCATCACTAAACTCCATGACAAGAACACGATCTGTGCCAATCTGTTGAAGACCCGATAATCGCCGACTCTTTAAATGTTTACGCAATTTCGTGACAAAGTTTGATGGAGCCTGGGTAGGAGGACGGTCGAACTCTGTCAAGTGGACGCGATTGCCACAGTCAAGAACGAGGACCTTCTTGGAGTCTGGGATCTGAAATTTTAGCAAGAATTGACGCGCGGAGGCTGCTACATTTTGAATATTTTGCAACCGGTAATTGAGCAATTGTGGGTGTAGCTCACGCGTTAAGATACTAAGATCTAGGCCTGATATTCTTTGCTAGATAATATTAGTAACAGTCATAATGGGTATGGCCTTGGGAGTGGGTACGTACCTTCATGGCGTCTACGGGGTGTAAGCTCCGAGTAACGTTTTTTCTGTTAGGCTAGGGAACGTCGGAGGCGAACCCCCATTTATGTGCAGGACGCACTTTTAGACGCACGTGATATCGCCGCCCCCATAAATTACCACATTTGGAAATAGCATCACACATCCTAAAAATCAACACAGCATGACTGATCGCCTCCAACACTTGCATCCTGTAGCCGACGCCTTGAGAAGAAGAGAGAAGGTGACCTTCTTTGTCGGTGCAGGCACGTCTACCAGTGCTGGCATTCCAGATTTTCGAAGCCCCGAGACCGGTCTTTACGCTAATCTCGCAAAGCTAAATCTCCCTTACGCCGAGGCAGTGTTTGACATTGATTACTTCCGCAAAGATCCCTCTGCCTTCTACACATTAGCTCATGAGTTGTATCCCGGAAAGTTTGCCCCTACGAAATTTGACTGCTTCATTAGATTACTACAAGACAAGGACCTTTTGCACAGAGTGTATACCCAGAACATCGACACACTTGAGCGGTTAGCAGGCGTACACGATAAATATATTGTCGAAGCCCATGGCTCCTTTGCTCGCAATCACTGTATTGATTGTGGCTACGAGATGAGTAGTTCAACCCTCCGTGAATTGATGAAAAAAACCCTGTTGCACGATGGAATTCCAAGGTGCTCCAAATGTAAAGGGCTTGTGAAACCTGATATAACTTTTTTCGGAGAAGGGCTTCCGGAGCGGTTTTTCCTGCAGTGGCAGCAAGACCGCGATGAGGTGACGTTAGCAATTGTTGCTGGAACTTCGCTCACGGTGCAGCCGTTCGCGAACCTCCCCTCGGAGTTGACAAGAAAATGCATGCGAGTTTTGGCAAATAATGAAGTTGTGGGCGACTTTAAGCGCAAACGGAAACTCGATATTGTGGCCCAGACTACTTGCGATGAGTTTGCCCACGACTTGTGCGAGATACTTGGCTGGTCCGACGAGCTCGAGCAAGTGATGCTTCTGAACGCGCTCGAGGCCTTGGATATTTCCGATACGGTATCTAGTGATGAGCATCCAACGAGAGGAGCTGATGAAGCGATAGTTGTGAAGGCGAAGGAGACACCAGAGAAGTCCACCCGAGTTGGTCGGGATATATCGAGCAAAGAGCAAGGTGAGGTCTCTAATGAAATGGGACCAAATGATCAGAAATCACAAGAGGATTTCAACGAAGTGAAGGAAAATACTCCAGGAATGAGTAACGACACCAAAATAACTGATTTCAAAGAAGCAGGGGAAGAAGCGAAAACTCCTGATACCAAGAAACTAAAGGAGGACACGAAGACAACTAATGAAGGCACTAGGGAAAGGAAATCTGAGGAAAGCGCACAAAGTGCTAAGGAATCCGAAAATAGCTCCACCAAAACGAGAAGTATACCTACTAAAGAGTCTTCGCCCGCATGGATGCCGGCAGTAACTGGCCACATCTCCGATTCTCGTGCTAAGATTGATTCCGAGCTGGAAGATGAGTCTTTTGAGACGGCTTCCGAAGGAGGGTCAGCATCTGAATCGAGCTAGAATTATGCTTTTGCCGATGTAACATCACAAATTGATTAGCTGTGATAATCCGCGATCGTTCATGTGGGTTCAAAGGCAAATCTGGAGTTCAGCGAGGAAGACCTCTAGTGACGGCCAAACCAATTGATAAAGAGCACAATCGGTGGATTCGTGTTCCATGTTTCTCGAGCTCAATCAGGACTCTCTCACCTCCGATCACTTCTACCAGCTTCACAGCTTCAGGTCTCATTGAAGATTTAAAACGCTTGTTTCGGAATTAAGATCTGTCCTACCGAGCCCAATTTCTTTTCGTCGACCTCTCGTGCAGACGGACAATAACTGTTTAACGCGTGCGCTCTATTGACTTTATCAAGTAAGAAGGTTGCTTCGGCTCATTCCCGAATTCACCTACCCTTTCTGAGTCGAGTTGCTAAGAATATTCACGAATAGTAGTCCTGTGACGAGAAACCGCCCATTTACGAGCCTAGCTCTATTTTGAGACAGCTGTCAATAAAAGAGAGGGTTTGTAAGGTATGATCAACATTGCTTTGGTTCGCATTTACCAATACATTCTACACTTTTGCGACAAGACATTGTGAGTTTGCTCACTCCGCAGTAGCCAGCAGGACTGCACACCCTCGGCTTGCTTAGGGATACGGAGCCGCCGTTCCCGCAATAGCGCCAAACGTTGATGGCATATATCCATGTTGTGCAAGCAGTGGGACCTGTGGTTGTCAAACAAATACCGGCGCTGCGAGCCGCGGTGGTCTCCCAATTATCTCCAGTTGCGCAGCCTGCAACACCAGGGCTGACTACATTATCGGCCACATCGCGGCCAACAGGATATGTGAAGGTGATGGAGTATTCTCCAAAGCATTGTCTGCAGCCGTTTCGAGCGACAACATTACTCAAAAGAAGCGAGATCAAAATGGTGGCAAAGTGGATGAAGGCTAGCATCGGGAATGGCTCGGCAGGTTTGAGTGCGCAGGGTGCATAGTATTTATAGTTTTATTCCGTATATAAGAGAACAATACCTCATGCATAGAATATCTCGTGTCGGGCTGCTGACTATTGAACAATAGAAAATGACAAAGCCTTGGTATTTTCGATCCCGATCAGTCTATAACAAGTGAGTAGCCGTGCGAGTTTTGGGAGGCATGATACATGGGCGTATACTCCTATTGCTACGAGGTTCGGAAGATGAAGAGGGTTAGCCACGAAGAAGGCGCAAATTTAGTGGAAAGCTTGCCTAAAACGTGACAGGCATTTATGCTCGGCGCCAAGATCACCCCCTAGTTTTTACGAATCAACACCCTGACCTGAGAAGACAATCGATATTTCCAGGGCAGTGCAACTGTCAGCGGCAAAGCAGAAACAAGCAGCCCTGTGAGTTCGCTCTAGGATGCTTGCTTCACAAGGCATCAATCCTGATCAGTGTCCAAGGCGTCGACTGTGAATGTGAAAGGTATATGGTTGCAGCAATCACGATGGCTTCAACACTATTTCAAATTTACCAAACCAGCCGTATTAATACCTACCGGCTTAGTATCACCATCTCTCGCCTCTATCTATGACTTGCATAGAGCGCTTAGAGACGAATACGACGAGGCGAGAATCTAGCAGGGCAGGCGTAAAGTTACAGGTATTTTACCAACAAGCATGGTGGAGACGCGGGCGATTTCGAAATTCAACATCCTTGTAGCATCGCGGAGAGCTCAAGCCATCTCAAGTAGTTGGATCCCTCAATCAAGACCCGCCTTCTGCCGACTGATTGAGGTTAGGTAATACTCTGCCTGCACACACTGCCTGCCCGATTGCACATTTCTCACTATATAAATGACTAATTCTCAGCTTGTCTCTCTTTCTACCTACCAATGAAGGAGCCATTGGATCCGGACGAGTTGGAGAAATGCGACCTATCTAATAATCCTGGTGAAGTGGACTCAGTAGAGAAGAATCCTGCAGATATACAGGCTCAAAATGAAGTATTCTCCATCATAGTGTCTGACTCCGAAACAGACTCTGAGGTTCTTGAGGATGCAGAGTTAAACTCTGAATCCGACTCGGATGTCTCCGATTCCCGAGACGAGTCCCTCTCGTCTACCATTATTCTGGAGATCCAAGACGGTACCTACGTCTGTCTCGTCTGTACTGGCGAGATCGACAGATCTTGTAAGGTATGGTCTTGTGACGCTTGCTTCCGCGTGTACGACTTGGCTTGCATCAAGGACTGGGCTCTCAGGGGCTCGTCGACCGACAAGGCAAAGAAGTCATGGAGGTGTCCCGCATGTAATGTGGCGCACACCAACATCCCCAACCGTTTCACGTGCTGGTGCAAACGTACCCTTAATCCGAGCCCGCAACTGTTGATCCCGTTCAGTTGCGGCAATCCCTGTTCGTTTCCGTACCCAAAATGCATTCATTCATGCTCATCTGCTTGCCATCCAGGCGAACACCCCGTGTGCGGCGCTATGGGCCCATCAATGAAGTGTAAGTGCGGTAAGCATCTGCAGCAGTTGCCCTGCTTGATAACCCCCTACGAAAAGGGCTGGCTGTGCTCAGATCCGTGTGATCTCCCGGTATGCGATCTACATACCTGTTCCAAGAACTGTCACTCGGGGTTCTGTGGTCCTTGCGATGATCAGGTATCGTCTCGGTGCTACTGCGGTAAAGCTGAGGTCACCGTTACCTGTAGTCAAAAGTCGCTCCAACAATCTGCCGATCACAACGACACCTGGATCGCTGTTGGAGCCTGTACCAATACGAATAAAATACACTATGATTGCGGCATTCATTATGAAGAAGTGGGCTGTCAGCAATTGCCGCTTGAGCCGCCAGTTTGTATCTACGCTCCGCAGAGCGTGAAAACGTGCTACTGCGGCAAAACATCGGTGGATGCTTCGATGCGGACTCTGTGCACCGAACCGATTCCAGAATGCGAATCAGTGTGCGGAAGAACTATGCCGTGTGGATGCACATGCACACAAAAGTGTCATCCCGGTCCGTGCCACTGTTATAATATGAAGGAGATAAAGTGCAGTTGTGGCCACGACACGTTTCTCGTACCATGCAAGTTTGTTGAGAGCGGACACCAGGCGAAATGCACCCACAAATGCCTGGCCTTACTCAGCTGCCGCAAACACTACCATCGTGCGGTGTGTTGTCCTCACGAACCGGTTGCGTTAGCACGCGAGCGCGACAAGAAGAAAGCCATCCGCAACAATACGCGGACCACATTCGACGACGACATTATGACGATTGAGCCGGTACATATCTGTACCAAACCGTGCATGCGCCTCAAGCTGTGTGGCCAGCATTACTGTAGTGCCATGTGCCATGCAGGACCGTGTGGCGTGTGCTATGAGCTGAGCAGCGAGGACCTAGTGTGCCATTGTGGGAAAACCGTTATTCCCGCACCCGTCAGGTGTGGAACCGTTTTAAACTGTCGTCATCAGTGTATCCGTCCTAAAGAGTGTGGTCACCGTCCCGAGATACACGAGTGCCACGACGACTCGAAACAATGTCCCAGCTGCAAAACGCTCGTGAAAAAGTTTTGCAAATGCCGTGCCAAGGAGCTCTCGGGTATCTTGTGCTTCCAAGAGTCTGTGTCCTGTGGTAGTATATGCACAGTTTCAAAGCGGTGTGGCCACCCTTGTTTGCGCCTGTGCGATGCGAGGTGCACTCTTGAAAACGAGCATGCTCCCGCAGAAAACTGCACTGCCATCTGCTCAAAGTCGCGATCCACTTGTCCGCATCGGTGCGCGCTCGCATGCCACTTTGAGAAGGCCGATACTAGCTCTGATTGCGATAAGGCCGTCTGCAAAGTGCCGGTGGTTACAAGATGCGAGTGTGGAACGCTTGAGGTCACCCATCCATGTGGGGCCAGCCTGGACTGTGCCACTCGCCTCGGCACGGTGTTGCATTGCAACGAAGAGTGCGACAAGGCCAGGCGTCAGCGCGAGCTTCGAGAAGCGTTCAGCCTTGAGCCGGTGCAGAGGCAAAGCAAGGATTGTCCATACTCGGAAAAGGTAATGGCAACGTTTACGCGGCAGAAAGCATGGTGTGCGCGCATCGAGACCATGTTTCGCGAATTTGTGGGGCATTACCGTGAGCACGAACACGACGTCGACCCTCCCCGAAGAGTGCTCATTTTCGCGCCGATGGTGAGGCCGCAGCGCGCCTTTGTCCACGAGTTGGCCGAGAGTTTCAACATGTACGTTGAGTCTCAGAACGAGGAGCCCAAGCGCCGCGTGTTTGTAGTGATTACGCGTCTTACCAAGGTTCCTGACATGACGATTGAGGAGGTGCTTACCGCCCGGGCCGAACAATTAGCGCAGAAACAGGCAGCAGAAGCGGCACGCCTAGAGCTCGAGCAGGCAAAGCGGCAGGAATGCCTTTATAATGCTATTGTGATGCGTGGTACCGACATGGATATCGCAAACTTTCCAGACTGCGTCATGGAAATTGTCAACGACAAGAATGACGCCATGACGTGCAAATCTATTGGAGGCGAGGGTGTTGTGTTTTTCTTTGAACCGCTACCCGAGACCGTCACGGAACAAGACCAGGCCAAGTTGTCTCGGTCCGTGCAGAGACTCAAGAAATGTATTTCTCAAGTGGAGGGTGCTACCGAGTGTGTCCTCTGTTCGATCGACCCAGATGCGACGCAAATTGTCAGGGCCGAGCCGGGCAAGAACGCTGGTAGGGCAGCGATTGCACGACTAGCTGCCACGTGTGACACGGGTGTGTTTGCTGTGTTGCAAGAGACTGAGGAGGTGGTAGACACAAAGGTAACAGCCGACTTGCAGGAGACTGAGGAGGTGGTAGACACAAAGGCAACAGCCGACTTGCAGGAGAGTAAGGAGGCAGATGACGCAAAAGTAACACCAGACTTGCAAGAGGCTGAGGAGGCGGGTGATGCAAAGGTAGCAGCAGACTTGCATTAAACAGCCTTGCCTCTGAGCACCGAAAACGAATAAGGTAAAGGTGAGGAAGCTGTTCATGGGAAAGTGGCTACGGTGAAATGGCCGGAAATTGGCGATTTAGCCCTGTAATCTACGTCAGGGTCTGTTGCTATCAACGAGAACGTCGCAGTTAATGACTAGCTAATCGGCGGATGCGTCAACGCGAATGTGATATGGTTACTACACACTAGAAGAAGGTCGACGACAAAAACTGAACGACCGGTCTCGCCCATCTGGTCATCGATTGGAAATAGGGTC
>JAKTSS010000019.1:0-61667 GCA_030580355.1 Debaryomycetaceae sp. yHKB357 | reverse complement strand
GCTACCTTTGTGGCAAAGTATCACAGGACGGCGCCGACTTTGCGTCGAAAATATCATTAGATAGTGCTGACCATGTGTCAAAGGTCTCACAGCATGGCGCTGACTTTATTCCACAGCATCACAGTATGGCGCTAACTTTGTGTCAAAGTATCACGGGGTGGCGCTGGCTTGGTGTTAAACATCACCGGATGGCGTGATCTAGCACCTCCAAAGCCCTTGCAAGGGAAAATTATCATCTAGACGAGGGTGATAGTCTGGCAGCCCCCTAGACTTTGTCGCTACTCACAGCATTGAGCACCCCTTTTTCGAGGTCAAAACACAATACTCCGAATCAACAAAATTACAATCGTAGCGTAACATGTGAAATGCACGGGGTGCTGGATAGAGTGAATGAAAAGATATCACGCGGTAACCCAAAACTTTCCCTACGCTTTATTAGGGGTCAACTCTGCTCTATTGTCCGGGCTACGCAGGAATACAAGGTGTATGTGCATTTTTGCAGCCACATTGAGACAAGCATCCGAATTTGCATTTGGGGATAATCACTCGATTTACCTGATCGCTTGACACCACCAAGGAAAAGAGCTTGTCCCGAAGTACGCACTTGTGCCAAAGACAACGCACCGTCGCTTTGAGCCTGGTCTGAGACTGGTCGGTCACAGCACTCGTCATGCTGAGGAAATGTTGGGCAAAGTGACGCAACGCGAAACCGGGAATGCTGTCAACTCTCCAATAACACTGTCAAGAATCACACTACTGTTAAGCCACAAGTAATTCAATCAATGATGCGTATTCCAACAAAGAGGATGCACCGCGTGCGGTCGATTCCAGTCACATCGCGGTACCTCGAAACGAGTCAATCGCTCGGGGGTCCACAATGTTAATTGCCAACCCAGACGCCAAGATTTATAGCAACGCTCGATTTACCAGAGTCTCCAGTAATGTGCAAAGTCGCTTACTCGTCAATATGAAAGGGATACCCAGAAGTCAATCCCTTGCTGCGCGTTGACTCGGTAGAGTTATTCAAACCACCCCAAGCAATAGCACATTTGATATCGGTCGCCGTATTCGGGAAGAAATGGTTTCAAAATTGAGATCGGACATGAGCACTATGGTAGCTGTCTTCTGCAGCCACGACAAATGAGTATTTGCGGAAACACTTGCGGCTCGCCAGAGCATTTTCGGACAATTCATATCTGGATTTCTTGTTGCGGTAAAAGCACACAATGCTTACATGACGAAGGATCGCAAGTTTATCATTGAGTTCCTTCTGTAGCAACGCCATGAGTTCACCAAGTTTTCGACTTTAACAAAAATTACCTGCTTATTCCTGGGTGTAGAAGATGAAGTTTGCCACTTGAAAGTGGATTAAAGCGCGGCGACAATCGATAAGTTATCTTGACGACAAAGTATATGGTAGTGGGGCAAGAATAGTAACAAAATAACGAGGACGACGTACATGATAACGTGGCGACCACGGAAAAGATGATCTGAGGCCGAATACGATTTCAATGTGGCGATGACAAAGACAGCGTAGAATAGCAGTTGACTATACCATATCAGGTGCGGGGCTCCAATTGTGTAATTCAGGGATTTCGTTGGAAGGAGGTGATATTAGCTTAGCGGCGTCGCGCCATGAAGCAGAGGTGGAGATCTCTCTCCTAGTATGAGCTTGAATAGCCAGTCTCATGCATCATTATCCTCTTAGCAGGCTCCATTTTCCATGGTTGTTTGCAAAGTTTCAAGTGTTTGAAACGTTAGACCTGCCTTATCCACTTTCTAGACCCGTGTTTAAAATGCTTAGTGAAGCGAAGCCTCTCTTCGTTTGGTTGGTTCTTGAAGCAAAGTTTTTCTCTGTTTCGATTTCTGTGCGAAACGAATATCTTGGTGGTTGTGGTAATGGTTCTGGGCTGGTGTCTTTCATCCAGTAATACGTAGATGGAGCCGGGACCTACAGCCTCAAGAGCATTACACTTATTTAGTTGTGATCACAACTGACGTTTGGTAAGCTTTTGCGAAGGTAATAGAGTTATCTGCTCAATCTGAGAGATTTGTAACGTGAGGGCCATAATCATCTTCACCAGAGTGCTGCCACAATAATTGTGTTTTACAATGATCATTCTGTGGCATGTGGTACGCGCAACTACTCTCTGGCCATTGACAAGAATATTGTGAAAAGACGCGAGTATAGCGCACATTACCCCACAAACGAACCAGGCATAAAGTAGTTGAAGTAATATATGCCAAGCTCCAAACAAGTCGACACATGTAAGTCTCGTAAAAGTGCACAAAACAATACTGAAGCAGTATCTTGTTGTGTTTCTTTGTGGCCATTCAAGGGGACTTGGTTTCGGCCTTGCAAGACTTGAGATGCGAGTTTTGAACAGTCCGCAATTCCTTTGGCGTTTGAATGCAAATGAGGGTTCTTCCCAAGAATTGAAAAGCTCGATACCCCCATGAACATGATTTCAAGCCATGTTTCAGCATCCGGAACACATATTTTGCATAGTTCCAGATTACGACTCCTTCATATGCATCGTGCGCCTGGAAAAGCATACCATTTCCCGGTGTTTTTCATTCTTGGTGACGCGAAAGATTCCTCAAGCACTGTTTCACTCGTTTAGCCGTGATTTGACGAGTTTCAAGGAGAAACATAACCGCGAAACGAAAATCGCCATTCTTCTTTTTGACGATAACTTTCGCAGTAAAGAAGGGAAGAGTTCACAAATGGTAGATGGCAAAGTATGGACTTGACCCAAAATGGTAAACTCCTTAGCAGAGCGTAAATCCTCGTGGCTCGCCCTGTAGTCGTGAAAGTCATATAACCCGGAATGGTGGTCATATAATCCGGAATGCAGGTCGTGCATTCGTGCTAACACCCAGACTGCAACGTTAATTCTGTGCAAAAAGTTAGAAATGCGAAAGGCGTGTGTTGGCTAATTCATAACTCGGAATGACTTCGTAGTATTGCGGTATGGATGTTGTCTCACGTGATTAATACTTTAATCCGGACGCCGACTGAGTATGGCAGTTGATCGGGGCACCGACGCCAAAAGAGCCAGGAAAGGGAGTTTGTGATGGTGTAAGCTTCCGGCGAACCATTATAGAGCATTCAAGTTGTAGCTATCACCAGATGGGAAAGTAGAACCGCGAGCGCTTTGTCGGCGACGAATGGGTATGTCGATAACATCGATATTGTGTTGCATTCCATGTGTAATCAAGAAGCACTGGTGACCGGTCGATTCGGCGGCGTTCGCGATGTATGCCGTCACGTACGCAGAGATTAGGCCCTCAAGGCTAACCACAAACTCTAGACTCTGACAGATCACTCTTAAACATTCCCTAGTGGTTATCTATCATTTACCACAGTCAGTTTGGAGCCGGTGTCGTGTACCAAGATATTTTTTGTTGGTTCCTCCAAGTTTACGCGATGTCTGTTCACGAAACAGCTTTTGTCCGCAAGTAGAACGCCTTGGTGCATGCCGAGTGGGCCACGAAAGACAAATGAAGTAGTACGCCCCTAGTGAAACAGTATAATATAAATTGAAATGAATTCTAGGTTTTATTTTTGCAATCATGAAACTTTTCTATAAAGCGATTGTGTTTATTTCTGCACCTTTGCGAGCACTTTGAGCAGCGATTGATATAATCCGCCAGTAGAATTTGTGTACCCCAGTGGTGCCAACTGAGAAGAGCTGCATTTTTTGTGAACTATCAGAGGGGCTATACTGTCGCTTTTTTTGGGGGGGGGGTGGCCCGTGTAGATCATGTATTGCTTTCAGAACAGGTCTTATCTAGCATGAAGTTTCAAGACACGTGTTTTTCTATGGAGGTTATGTGCGGTGATGAGTGGCCAAGTCAGAGACATTTTTTTAATTAGTAGTGAGCTGCAGCCCAGATCCGGGAGAACTTGATCAAGTAAGTGCAGAGGGGCTTTTATCGGAGGAGAAGGCTTGTAACTTGGTGAGGCTCACGCGTCAAAAGGCACCTTTACATCACGTGCCTGACGGGAAGTTTTAAAGTGGCGGTAGAGGATTTCACCAGAGTAGAACACACCTAAAGCAGTCAACAAGATCAAGAGGAAGATACCGGTAGCCGCCAAATTGTTGCTTTCCGGGGCGGTGGGACAGGCATGAACCGATTTAACTTCGAAGATGTACTTGCAGTCGTCGAACGAGCCCACATACTGGACCACGGCCTTGCGACTGAGAGAGCGGGAACACGTAAATGTCAAGAGGGTAGAGCGGCGGGCCTTTTCGCCGGTAGCCGAGTCTATAACTTTATCACAGTAGGCGCCATTTTCGTACAAGAGGGATAATTTTTTTCCGACAAAGCGCGGGGTAGTGGAGAACTCGCCCAAGGAGACGTACTTGTCCTTGTCGGAGAGGTAGAAGGCGCCGACTTTGGAGGCGACGACCAAGTCATCGGTGTCGTAGGGCTTATCGCGCAGTTTGATGATGGGGGTCGAGCAGATGCCGACGGTATAGTTGTGGCCCGAGTCGTAGCCCTTGGCGATCCAGGGCATGGGTTTCTGGAGGGGGTTGTTGAAAGAGGAGAGCTGGCGCAAGTCGATGAACTCGTTGCTGGCCGGGTGGTAGACGGTGCAGGGATCTAGAGAGTTTAGGGTTTTCTGTTCGCGGTCCAACTCTTCCTGGGTCTTTGGATCGCCCTGCTTGTCCAAGACGGTAGGCATTTTGGAGGGGGGTCGTTTGGATAAAGGACGAGGTTTGTAGACGCCATTATCGCGGTGGAACAAATCGTGAACAAGAGTGAGGTATATGAGGGCCAAGAAGACAGCTGCAAAAAAGGGAAGGAGGATTTGACGCGAGGGCAAGCGCGGTAAAGTGGGCATGTGGAGGATGTAAGGACAAGAATAGAGAGAAGGACGAGAGAGACAGACGAGAGAAGAGAAGAAGTAAACAGAAAGTCTGTTGTCGAATAGAAACGGTTGAGCGTGAATCGAAGAGCTGCGTCAGTGATATTTTTTTCTCTATTCTAGCAGTGGCTTGCGATTTCACAATAGACCCCGCTATAAACAAGTTAATAGGCTGTAAAGAATAGGATTACTCGATAAAGTGATACCTGCTCTACATCCAGCGTTGATGCGATATCACGTTATAACGATTGTTAGGTAGTGATCACCCAGAGTCAGATGATGCACCAGGTACGCCTAGAGCCCCCGTCAAATTCAGCCTAGACTACCTCAGATCCTGCTCAGACCACCTGGTCACACCAGACTGATTCAACCCGCTCGCTCCAGTTGACCGCGTCCACTCTACCAGATCCCGCCTCTCACCCCGCTGAAAGGGTATTGCGGCGTGGATCTTATCAAGGTCACCTTACAGTTTTTCAGCTTGGATCACCCTGGCGTGCCCCATATACATAGTCCCGATGGAAGCGTGGCTGGGTATTTCTGTCTTGGCTGACCACACCAAGACTCTCGGCTCGCTAGCACGTTTCTCCAACACTGACCCTATCATCGGCCCCATTCTCGTCGCCAAAAACTCCCTACTAGACCTGCTCACTGACGCTCCCACCGATCCCCGTTCTACATTCCTAAAGGCCTGCTTCGAAGGTGATGTCGTTCAGACTATCAAAGTCATACATTCACATCCAGAGCTACTCAACGAGCTCTTTCCTACTACGGCACGAGGCGCAACCCCCTTGATTTTCGCCATTTGTCTTGGCCACGCGGAGTTGGTCGACTCCTTACTCACTGTCGCCGGCGCTGATCCAGACACCCACGACTCTTTTATCATGTACTCTCCTCTCATGTGGGCCGTCTACCTCGAGAACTTGGACCTCGTCAAGTCTCTCTTGAATGCCCAGGCAGACCCGTTCAAATCTCCCCATCCCCTAAAGAAAATGTCCGCTGCGTCCATGGCCGCCACATCCTCCCCGGAAATCGAGCAATATTTCTCCGCACGCAACTTGCTTAATGCACCCTCCTCCTCGGCCCCAGACCTCTATCTCGGTAAGGGGTTTTCCGAACCTGCAGACCCCTTGCAAGACGGTTTCAACCTAAAACTAAAACTCGAAAGCGTCTCATCAGCGCTGTACTCGGACCTGGCCCTAGATAGGGATACAGTAGAAGACGACGAAGAAACGCTCTTGACACAGGATCCTGTCCTAACCCTGTTGCCCGAGTTTGACTATGATAAGCTCGTGCATGAACAGTTTATCGAGTTTAGAGACGGCGATATCCCCAGTCTCTTGGACTATTTCTTCAACTTGCGCACAATATCGGCGTACCAGAACGAGCCCAAGATCCCTGCGGCAATCGTGTTCCAGCTCTTGCGGTACACCCACCTCAAGGCACGCAGTGCCGAACGTTGCGAGTTTTTCTTTTCGTGTTTCTGTGCACGGCTAAAGTCTGTCACCAACACATTGTCCGGAGTAGTCAGCATGACGGTCCCCGAAGGATCAAGCTCTACTCAAGCTAGTGGCAAGGGAGACATTGTTCTCATGAGCTACTGGCTTTCCGTGATCCAGTTTTTGCACTTTTACCTTGCCAAGGGCTCAATGTACCAAAAGTATCCGTCGTTCCTTCAGGAACTTGTTGACATTCTCCATTCGCTCAATGCCGCTATCGCATCGTCCATCACTATTCGCTTGAACGATTTGCTCGATGACTGCATCCTCAACTATACCAGTCTAAGTGTGGTGTCCTCCACTCTCTACGCAAAGGACTGGAACATGTTCAAAAAGGGCAAACACCGGAACGCGCCAAACACCTACGACGATATACTACGTATGCTTTTCCCGCCCTCGCAGAACGATTTGATGAAACCGTCGCCGCTCCGATACATCCAGGTGTTGAGCGCGCTCCACTATGTGCTCAACATCTTCAACGTCTATGACTTGATGCAGATGCAGATATTCTCGCAGGTGTTCTACACCAGCAACACGATGCTCTTCAACCGCATCATCTCGCAGTCCCGCTTCTGTTCGCGGGCCAGGGCAATACAGGTGCGCTTGAACTTGTCCACGATCGAAGACTGGGTGCGCACGCACAACTTCAAGGTGCATATCCCGGAAAAGTGCGGGCATTTGCAGGATTTGGTCAGCAAAGATCATCCAATACCGTTGCGCAACGTTCTTGTGCCCGGTGGCAACAAGAGCGATCCAAACCACCTCGATTTCTACTATTCGTCGCTCTTCCAGGTGGCCACGTGTCAGCTCCAACCCAGTATCGAGCTTTTGCAGTTGCTTCAGGTGGTGTCGCTGCTAGACACGGAAGAATGCTTCATTGCCACCATCAACCAGTTCTCGAGCCTCAACTACTTTCAGCTTTACAAGGTCATCAACAAGTTGTATCGCTACGAAGTGAGTGAGCCAAAAGTGCCCAAGAAATTGGTGTCCATCCTCAAGAGACTCTGCGCCGAGCATGGCGAGAGCCAAGTCGGCAAAATGAACCTCCACTATATGACGCAGGGCGGCTTTTTAAGCAAGGAGAATCACGTCTACTTGAGTCCGAACCATGTCTTTGGCGTGGCACTACCGAACTTGATGGAGATGATCGCACACTATGGCCCGGGAATCGGCGGGACCCGCGTCTTGAGAAGCAAAAAGTATCAGCCGTCGTTGCCCATTGTTATTATCGACGAGATTGATGAGATCTTGACCGCGAACCACAATACCGCTTACGAGCATAAATTCGACAACCAGCTTGATCTGGACACGCAGGATGAAGAGGATAATGACCAAAATGGACAAGAACAAGACGAACAAGAGCTAGATCTAGGCAAGGAGAATGTCGAGTCGTTGCTGAGCAAGAACTTGCCGTCTGCACAGCTCAAGAACGACCAATTATTCCAAGCAGTCCAGCTCCCCACGGCAGCAGCACATCGCGCGTGGAACGAGGATGATATGGAGAGTAATCCATGGTGATGGGCGTGAAGTATTGATTTGCTAGTGCTAGGGGTATCTAGTGCCGCGCTATACTAGAGTATTATTTATTGTATCGTCTTGTACGCATGGTTCTTCGAACGTAGTAATTTGTTTATTGGGGGTCGTCAGTCAGTGCGCTAATGCTGTTGCAATGATAGTTTTGTATTGGCATTTTGCATTGATAGTCAGCTATCGATATATATGCATTGATAGATATGCATTTATAGACTTGCATTGATAGATATGCATTAATAGATATGCATTGATGGTCTGTATTCCTGAATATTTGATGAGAAGGGCATCCCTGCTCAGCGATGAGTCTTACATCGACCACAGGCGCCACACAAATCTATTTCATATTCGACAAAAAGTTATTACTCTTTATCTTCAACGCATTCTCTCTGCCCAACTGTTTGCGTCTCCACTTGAACTCGTCGCTCGCCTTTAATCCTGCATTGACGGCATTCTTGTCCAACATGGTCCATAACCACTCTGGATACTCTGTGTCAGGTAGGGCCACTGGCTCATCGCCGTTTTTCCGGATTTTCAAGTTCAATACGGTTCCTGCAGGACAGGAAGATACAACATTCCGTAGTTGTACAGTGCTTGAGATGTATCTTCTGATCGCTAGCATGTGACTGGGGCTGTGATACAGGGGTTGATGGGGGCACAGATGCGGCATCCGAATCGCATCTGACCTAGGCACGTGATGGAGCACATCACGTGACAAACGCCAACTGTGAGAAAACTTTTTATCCTGAGCCATAAGGCACTAGTCGAGACCAATTGATCAAATGCCACCAAAGAAAAAGAACGTTCAGGAGAAACCAATCTTATTGGGAAGACCTGGAAATAACTTAAAGTCGGGTATTGTGGGTCTTGCTAACGTCGGAAAATCAACATTCTTCCAGGCAATCACGAGATGTCCTTTAGGTAATCCTGCCAACTATCCGTTCGCCACGATTGAGCCGGAAGAGGCCAGAGTTATTGTCCCTTCGCCAAGATTCGATGCCTTGTGCCAATTATACAAACCCAAGAGCGAAGTTCCTGCTTTCATGACCATCTACGACATTGCTGGCTTGACAAAGGGCGCTCACGCCGGTGAGGGCTTGGGTAACAACTTTTTGGCAAATATCCGAGCAGTCGACGCCATTTTCCAGGTGGTCAGATGCTTTGACGATTCCGATATCATTCACGTCAACGATGAAGTCAACCCTTATGCTGATTTGGAAATCATTCTTGACGAATTGCGCTTGAAAGATATCGAGTTCGCGACCAAGCACCTCGAGGCCATCGACAAGATCACAAAGCGCGGTGGCCAATCGTTGGAAGTCAAGCAGAAAAAGGAAGAGGCCGAATTGGTGAAAAGAATCATCGAGCTCTTGGAAAACCGTCAGCGAATTGCCAACCAGAAATGGACACAAAAGGAGGTCGAGGCTATCAACACCATGTTTTTGTTGACAGCGAAACCATGCATCTACTTGATCAACTTGTCAGAGAAAGACTATATCCGCAAAAAGAACAAGCATCTTTTGAAAATTAAGGAATGGGTGGATGTGCACTCTCCGGGAGACCTTATAATCCCCATCTCCGTATGCTTGGAAGAGAAGTTAGCGGGGATGGCTTCTGAAGAAGAGCGCGATGCCTACTGCAAGGAGATCGGGGCCACTTCCGCATTGCCCAAGATTATTGTGGCTATGAGACAGAAGTTGGACTTGATCTCCTTCTTCACCAGCGGGCCCGATGAAGTCCGGGAATGGACGATTCGGAAATGGTACACCGCCCCGCAAGCAGCCGGAACAATCCACACCGACTTGGAGAGGACATTCATCCAGGCCCAGGTTATTAAGTACGAGGATTTGATCGAGTATAAGGATGAGGTGGCGGTGAGAACGGCCGGTAAATTGATGATGAAGGGTAAGGATTACTTTGTTGAAGACGGTGATGTTATTTACGTCAAGGCGGCCGACGGTAAGGCTCGCTAATCGGACTTGAACTTGCGCAATCTAGTCGTAAGAGTCATTTTTGAAAATGCAAGGCGGAACGGTGCATCTGTAGGGTTCATTTCCAAGTCGTGTAAAGGTTCAAGATTAGTGCAGATGTTGACACGTGTATTACGACACGTATCCTCGGAGGTCCTGGGGTAGTTACTTGTAATTTTGACTATGCGAGATCCTAAATTTTAATACCGCGTTGCCAGGTCCCTGCAGCGATCTGGCCGCAGCACATGATCTTGGCAAGTCACACACGGCCGCAGTGTAAGGTGTGAAAATTATTTCCTGGGAATATTTTATCGATGGCACCACACTGAGGGAGTGTCTGGGACAAATCGCACGGTGGAAGGATATTTTTCCCAGAGAATCACGCCCGGGGAGTGAAAATAAACCGCCGGTAAAAAATTGGTGCCAAATTTTTTTGTACGCGCCACTCTCGAACAATACGACCGGTTCACAAATCACGATGCGCTTTTGATGACCGGAAAGAGGGAAAAAAATGTGGTCCGGGGATTCGTAGTGCGTCTGTAGTCATTTTCACCATTTCTTCTCGTCGTAGCGGCCACTCAACATGCCGTGGTTGCCGAAACGTGTCAGCCGTATGGCCGTGATGGCTGGCATTGTCTTGTTTCTCCTCGTTTCTATTGTCTTCAACTATGCCTCTCCTAAACCTAGTACCATAGATGCCCATGATGATGCAATCAGAAAACCCCTGGAAAACCTGAAAGTGGAGTCGCCAGATGACGATGCTCACCATAAACTAATGGAGTTTACGTACAATGACGATAGCACCGAGGAAGAAATCGACGAGATTCTTCGCAAACTACTCCATCCTTCTTCGTACTTGTACTCTGGTTACAAATCCTTTTCCCAAAAATTCGGCCTGGAGCAGAGCCTCTTGACTGCATCTCTATCTCAAAAATGTGATGCCTTCTTTAGTGAGCTCTCCCACCGCTCGCCCGATTGGCTGATCACAGAAGTGCATGGCTTCAATAATAAGATCGGCGAGATGCTGCGTACGATTCGCGACATTGCCGATAAACTAAAGGGCGAGTGGCGCGATTCACACAACGGGTCCGAAGACGGCTACAAATTCGACCTGAAACAAATCGAGGAAGCAAATAAACGGTTCCAGAAAACCGTGCGTGAATCCCTCGCCAAGCTTCATGATTTGGGCGATGCCACCACCATCTTGAGAGTCTTTGGCAAGTGCTTCTTGAACGATCGTCAGGACCGCGATTCTAAAGTGTACAACGACTACTCCAAACGCATTCTAAAATTCTTTACCGGCAAGTTTCCCAAATTCTCACGCGCTGGGGTCGAGCATGAACGTAATAGTTTCCCGTTGTATGACAAGTCCAACGCATTTGTCGGCGATTCTAAACCCTACGACGGGGAAAACTATATCGAATATGCCCGCACAACCCTCAGCGGCAGAGGTATTGTCATTTCGGCAACCACTTCTTTCAAGAAAGATCTCTTGGGCTTGATCAATGTGCTTCGCGCAACCAACAACGACTTGCCCATACAAATCGTCCATCGCGGCGACTTGTCCGAGAAAGTGCAAAACGATATCATTCAACAAGCGAAAATGAACGTGGACGACTATATCAAAAAGACCTTGAAAGACGACAAGCCTGATGGTAAAGCGTCTCAGCTAATCAAGCTTGGACGGAAATACGGCGCCACGTTCCCCGTGCAAGACGTTTGGTTCGTCGACATCAAAGAATGCATCTCCTCTGACTTTACCTATACCTTCAGGTCCTACTACAACAAGCTCTTGGCCTACTTTTTCAACTCCTTCTCTGAAATCCTATTTATGGACGCGGACGCGGTGCTCCTTGTTCCGCCGCAAAAGTTTTTCGAATCGGCAGAATATACCCGGTCCGGCACTTATTTCTTCAAGGATCGGACGTTGAAGGTGCAGGGTCAGTATATCGATGCCGCCGCTATCTTGCATCTCTCTCCGGTAAATAAGAAATCAATAGACACTCTCTTTGGATTGCCGTTGCTTACGGAAAAGGTCTCGTCAAGCAGAGTGGTGCAGGGATGGTATCACTACCAGGAGGCCGGAGTAGTGCTCATGGACCGCAAACGGCATTTCTTGGGCGCGCTCATGACGTTGCCCTTGGTCGTTTGGAACGGAGTCTTTGGTGGGGTCGTCTATGGCGACAAGGAGCTCTACTGGATAGGGCTAGCGCTTGCAGGTGACGAGGACTACGAGTTCAACCCGAACGCCGCCGCGGCGGCCGGCAATCTCTACGCTGACTCCAAATACAATTTGAAGCCGGAATGGGACTCTGTTACCGTCTGCTCAACGCATCCCGCACACATCAATGAAGAGGGCAAGCTATTGTGGCTCAACTCTGGCCTCAAGTTTTGCAAAAACAATGAGTGGGATAAGGACAAGGATAAAGAGCGATTCAAAGGGTACAACGACGACGAAGTCAAACAGCTCTTTGCCGAGCCCGTGAAGCTTCAGGGTGCCGTGGTGCCGCCAGACCCGCCGGCGATCTGGAGCCACGGATTGCCCTACTCCACACTGGACTATAAAAGCGCCAAGAAATTGGGCTCCTACTTTGCCAGTGATCGCAACAAGCAGCACTTGCTGCCCGGAAGAAAGAAGGTCGACGGGCCCGCTCTCGGCTGGATGTCTACAGGCGCCTGTGACAACTATGACTATTGCGCGTTCGAAAAGGTCTTGAGTTTCCACAAGGACAGAATATTTGACCGGGGCCGCTTCTACAAGTTCACGGCGCAAGACACGGAGCATTACGATTACTACGCTCGCATATGGATGCTTGCACAGTAACATGCCCAGAAAATTCCTACTTTCGACGACAGTGTGGCGCCGAGTCTCTTTCGGAATTTTTTATAATCGAACTCTGCCATACAATCAATGACTATTGAATCAGAAAAGTATCTGATCATTCTCGACAGTATATCGTATCTTCGTTAATTCTATATCGTAAAACGTCATTAAATATTTATCGAGCAGTATTAAGATACTCCTCTATTCGGTGTACCCCTGCCGCATCGCCCAAACTCCCAAGAGCGCTCTTCAAGAGATTGAGTATGGCGACCTTGTCTTGCTTATTTGCCACCAGTACCTCCGCCAGATTGATTTTGGCAACAAGCTGGTGTTGCAGGCCCAAGAGTTTTCGCACAAAAGCACGGAGAAAATCCGAGCTCTTGGCAATGGTGTACAACTCAATCATCATTCCCACCAATGAATTTGCGAACGGTCGTGGGCCTGTAGCTCCCATCGCCTGCATGATCATTTCGAATTGACTGACCACACTTGTGCTGCTACACAGAGGCTGGGAAGCGATGGAAATCGCATCCTCCAAAATCTGTTTCAAGAGTAATTCGTGGTCGGTTCGAGCCAAGATCATGTTCGCTTCCAAAATTTTTCGCATGTTTCCCCGACTGGAAGCAAGTAGGTATCGCGAAAGCTGTTTTCTGGTGGTCACAGCGGTGGGGTCAGCCGGCACCACTTGCCCCTGAGCACGCAACACCGCTTGCGCATAGAGTATTGATTCACTGGACGGCACAGACTTTTGATCAAGATCGGTGACAAGAGTCATTGCTTGTTCAACCAGGGAAATATCGCCCTTGGCAATTTGGTACGTCAACAAGGCCTGCGCAATGTCGATGTTGGTAATTCCTTGTGGGAAAGTCTCCAACCAGTGCAGCGCCACGTCTTCAAACGTAGAATAGTCACCAATATTCAACAAGGCATTACCGTAAGCGGCGCGAATCGTCTCTGATGCTGTGACCAACAGACCGCGCAGGCCTAAAATCTCAACAATCTTGCGGTATTCCTTCTTGTTCGCAAGATACTTGAGATACCTCTCGATGCATTCAACATCATTTTCAAGAGCCACCTTGTCGAAAAACTCCAAGCAAGTGAATTCCTTCTTGAATTGGATGTTGGGAGATTCCTCACTCGCCTCGAGAATACTGGCCAAGAGTCGCATCTTGGCTGTGCCTGTAACGGCACCTAGCTTCTCTTTGAAAAGTCTGGCTAACTTGATGTTGATTCCGTCACTGCGATACGCAATTAGCGACGTCAAAAGCTCACACTTCTTGACGATATTAAACTGTTCATCCCATAGACGATGAACAAATTGCAGTGCGTTTATACCGTGGCCCGTCGGTTCAAGGTGTTCGAGCACAAAGTCGTGATTTATCATTATCCTCCAGGTATCATAGCTAAAGTTGTAGCCCTGATGGAAACGCTCCAAGAACTTCATCGAGCCGCGCATCCAGCTGGTATTTAAAAGTATCGTCAAGTCGAGGACAAGTGGCATTGGACTATCGGCAGCAGGCAAGTCGTCTAGTCCACACCAAGAAGCGGCCTCAGCGACCAGTTTGGAGCATGCCAAGTTTTGACGAGGAACTGATTCAAGTAGCCGCACAAAATGACCAACCACAGAATCCCTCAATGGCTCGAGTCCTTGTTCCCTAACTAACTGGTACACGTCTTCCCGGTAGAACTCACAGATCAACTTTGATTCGATTTCTAGAATTTTGCGAACGGTAGAGTAGTCATTTCCATCATAACCTTGCAATGCTTGCGCCGTCATGGCCACGCCATAAATCGGATCCGATTGCAAATCGAACGACGTTATAGCACGCTGAACGAGAAGAGAGTTGCACAAAGCCGGAGTAGAAGCGGATGTGTGCGGGATTTTCGGGGACACAACGTGACTGATGACGATTGAGAGGAGATGATTTGGAGCCGCCAGCGACTGAGACTCGATCACAGCCCACATCAAATTGTAGTAGTGGATGTTGAATGTATTTGCTTGGCCACAAGTTTCGGCGGCATACTGCATGTACCAGAGCAATTTAGTAAAAGTGTCTTGATCGCCTACAGAGTGTTCATTGGCGATGACCTCCTTGATGATCAGGAAGACCAGCGCATGATCTCCTTTATCGAGGCTCATGAGTAAGATTGCGTCACGACAGTGCCGTGCGCTCACCGCAGCCAAATCATGCCACGAGGAATTCTGAAAGTCGCGTCGTATTGCACAATGCAGGTACAACTTCCATGCTAGGCTGTATGCTTTGTCTTTCGAAATGTCCTGGTTTGACTCCGCTTTGGCGGCGCTTTCCGACTGGGTAATGTTTGATTGACTATGGTTAGCTTCGTCATGGAAAATGTCAGAAAGCTTCAAGATGATTTCATTGTACACCGAGATATCGAGTTCCGGCAAGTAAGTGACGTTACTGAACTTGTCAACCAAGTTGTAAGCCGTAATGGTCGCGTCGTGTCTTCCTGAGCGTGCAATAGCCAAGACGTACGCTGACATCACCAGCAGGATCTGGGACTTGCTAGGCTTCTGCACGGCGTCAAGAGCGAGCTTATAGTCACACAAAATTTTGTCCAAGAGTTCCAGGGCCGCGTCATACTGCTTGTTGCCGATAAAAGATGTGATCATGCTGCAGTAAATGGTGAATTCGTTTTTGGAATGTATAGGAGAAGCGCAGTAGGACTGGTATATGCTGGAAATGTATTGATACAATGTCTGAGGGTCATTGTCGAACATGTTGAAGCGGGAGAAGTGCTGGGTGAGTGAAATTAGATCCGCATAGTATTGTTCGTCGAGAATATTTCTGTATGAGAGCCACAAGGGCGATAATGTCAGCAAAAGGTCACGATTGATTATCTCGGGGTGCAAGAGACAAGTTTTTAGCAAGAGGTGTAAAATGTTTGGCAACTTTAATCGTGAAACGTCCCTGATGCAATTGAAAATATCGATACCAATCTGAGCAAACTCGCGCAGTTTCGTGAAATTTGTGCTTAGAATGATGCTGTTGACGGATTCGAGCCGTGCGGCACGGATACTAGAATCAAATAGCGCGCCAACGACAATATCATAAGTCTGGCAATCAGGTTTGATCCCGCTTAGCAAGGCGTCCTGGTAAACGGAGAGTAAGGTGGTGAGCCTCGATTCCATAGCGGCGAGAGTACCTTCCGAATCTAGCAGGCGATTGAGTATGGACGACAACACGATATTGTACATGTCTATATCGGGAAACGAGATGTTGTTGCGCCTTAGAGATTGGTAGCAAGGATAAATCAAGTTGAGAGCGTCGGGAGTAGCATCATGGTGGTGTGCGCGAATGATTGTCGATTGGGTGCGTAGAAAAGATGATTCGAATGGTTCGTCAAAGGGGTCGGAGGTGGTCGGTGTAACGGAATCTGATGTGGGGGGGGTGATTGATTCTGGTGTGTGGGGGGTGATTGATTCTGGTGTGTGGGGGGTGAGAGAATCTGGAGTCGGAGGGGCGAGAGAGTGGTCCGGAGCACTTTTCTTGTGCAGGGAAGAAGCGCTAGTGGAGAAGCAGCGATAAGAATTTAGTCGGCCAAAATTTATCGCGATCGAGGAGTTGATAGTAGAGTGGGTATCTTTGATGGCCTTCAAGATCATAAAGTCAGAGTTGATACACGGGCGATGTTGGTTGAAAAGACGCAATAAAAGCTCGAATATGGTTTCTGAAGGGAGCAATGGAATGGAACGGGTAGATCGCTTTTCCGCGTCAATGTTGTAGATGGTAAAGTAGAGACCATAATGGCCCGAGTCGATAGCTAGGAAGCCACGATAGTGGTCATTGGACGGATGCGGGTTCTGCCTGCGCTTCGTGAAGTAGTGGTGGTAGTAGGGAGAGAGGTGGTGCAAGTGGAAGTGGGAAGACTGGAAGAACTCGAGCCGGTTCTGGCGATGCGCCGCTTGTTTCAAGAAACAGGAAAAGAACATTGCATGCGATTGTGCGGGAGCTTTCTGTCAATTCAGCAGTTGAATGGCAGCTGAGACTGCTTCTTGCTGTTAGCCACAAGATCTGGAATCTGACTGTAATAGGTTCAAAGGAGTAACCCTTGATCTAATCGATCTTGGACTTTTGGCAGTACTTTTACTTTATTTTTTTCAGTGGCGAACTATTAGTCATCACTTTATTGGGGTCACGTGAACATTCGATGCTTTGTTAATGGTAGGCGGTCCAGACGCGTATGGGAACAAACGTATGTGGTGGATCACCGGTACCACACAGACTCTTGCAACACTCTTTTCAATTCTTCATCTTCCTCTTCATCTCCATCTGTCAACTGGAGGTCATGATTGCCCAGTTCGCTTCCAAGTCGCAGGTCATCATCTTGCAACTCTATGCTCTGTTGTGATATTTCCAAAGCCAACTGTAGTTCGATATCATCAGCACCAACCACACTTTCACTCAACGCTAATGCGATTGATAGCTCATCATCATCATCCTCTTCTTGCTCCCCGTTATACTTGTTGAATCTGCGAGCCGTTTCCCGGTCCTGGTGGATTCCTCCATGGTACTCCTCCATACCGTCGTCGATCCGCTTTTTTATCATATTTTTCTTGACGGTACCTGCATTGACGCGTTTTGTTTGCATCTTTTTATCGTGCGAATCTCCCAACTGGAAATACTGAACCTTATCGCCCACCACGATGGCCCCGCTCGTTCGGCCCAGATTTGCATCGAGCATTATTCGTTGCACGGGCACCAACTGGTTCCGCATATCGTATTTCGCGGGGAACGCAACCGATACCTGCCGCATGAACTTTCCTGTAAACACATTGTAGATGTTCACGTGTCCATTATACCCTGCAACAGCGATGATGCATCCGTTGAGATTTACTGCCGCTACTCGCAAAATGTCGGCGTGCACGTCTTTATTGAGAATAGGGAAAAATTGGCATATGGGCTGGATTGTTTCTTTTCCATCAACAGCACCATTCTCGTCAATGTCCCGAACATTCCATACTATCACTGAATCGTCGCTCAAGGCATTCGCGAATAAGAGTCCGTCCTGTCCCGCAAGAGTCGTGTCCCGTGACCCACGGGTCCTCGCGCTCGACACCACCTGTAGTGCCAGGTACGTCACTGTCACATTCTTGGCAAGGTGCAATCGGGCAGTTCTGATCTTGTCAAGACGCGTAAAATTGAACACGCGGATGTGATTTCGGTAGCACACCACGATATTGGACCCACCAAAGTCGACTTCAAGGTAATGAGGCGCTAGCGGTGAAGTGCCTTCATACGAGTGACTACGCTGTGCGAATAGCTCCGGCGAGTCCTCGACCGTGAATCCGAGAGGCGCCGACTGCAACACCGTGAAAGTTTTCCAGTCGATAAAGTATATGGTAGAGCATGTGCTCGCGATAATGATTGTGGCATTGTCAGACCTAATGTGCAACACACTTTCGTCAACATCTAGCTTGAGCGAGTGTTGTAGCGTGCCCAGTAGTTTCCAGGCGTGCACACTCCCGTGGGATTTCCCCACGAGTAAATCGACTTTGTCCTTGTGCTTACTGTGATGAGGGTTGAGATGGATTGCGGTGATATTGGTGGCGTCCTGACACTGTTCGAGCTCAGTGATGGACGACCGATTGCCCGCCGATGAAGTAGACGACTGCAAATTCCGCAATACCAATTTCCCTTCGAGCGTCCCGTACGCAAGGTAATTCCAAGTAACATCGTGAGATATGATTTCCTGGTGATTCACACCAGGAATGAAGGCCTGGCTTTTCCCATTCACGAGGTTTGCGATGGCGATATTCCCGAAACGGCGCGAAAAGGTGAGAATGCGACCGTTTTCCGAATTAGCGTCAAAGGAGACCAAGCAGGTATCGATGTAGCGGAGCTGGTTGTTTGACAAGGCGTAAAAGCGGTGGCTCGCAGTTGCTTTCTTCCACTGCTTGAGTAGCTTTAGCCGCTGGAAGTATTCATGCATCCAATTTCTGGAATTGGATACGGACGGGAAGGAAGAGGTGGGCGTTTGCAACACTAGTCGAAATGACCTCGACCATGTTTTCTTGTTGTTGATGGCATGATACCACTTCTTGCACGCTATCCTAGCACTGTTGAGGTTGACAGGGTCCAAGTACGAGAACACCTCGGTGAGAATGTCCAATGGCAAGTCATTCATGTCGCAGGACAGGAGACCATGGAATTTGACATGATGATGTGCACGTGGTGGAGGTGAAGCAAAGCTCAGAATATTCCCATTAATATTCCACACAACCTGGTAATAATTTTTCAGTCGCCAATAGGTGAAAAGTTTTGCGTTTCACCATACCCGCACGCGCGATGACAACAGACTCGGAGGAGCCGTCCCTCGTTTTGAGAGTGGGGTTGCCACCTTCGGTTTCCTCTGGCGACACGTCTGTCTTGGAGATTCCTTCGTCCCTCTCCGATACCCTTCTAGGCGTGAAACTGGCCATCTCGCTTTCGCGCGTTACAAAACACCTTACAAATTATGAGATCTGGTTCGAGTCAACGTGCTTGTGTGCCTCGTTCCACGAATTGGCAACGATCGCAGAGATTTTCGAAGAATTGGAATTGTCAAATGTCTCGGACTTGACTCTCTCATTGAAACTACTGCCATACTCCCTCGCCTCGATTTCCACTCAGATCACTCGTTTCAGAGACATCATTGGCACTCACTATATCAATACCGCGACAAATGATTTCGGGTGTGTCACTGGTGTCTCTGCATTCCATGATTTGTCCTTAACCGATGTGGTCCCAGACAGCCTGGTCAGTGCACAAAGTACCATCTCGCAATTGGCTAGTGAGATTCCGTCTCTGCAAGCAATTGCCTTGAAAGAATTGTCAAGCTTCTCTCGTGCAGAACAGAACCTTAAGTTTCCCGTCAAGTCTTTGGCATTATCGCACTGGTCTCCTGTCCCGGCCTTTAGAAAGTCGAGAGGGGACTTGCTTTACCTTACACTTCAGACCTTGGAGGGAGAAACGTTCCATATCTCGGGCACCGTTTCTGGATTCTTTGTGAATTCGTGCTCTCAAGTCACTTTCGACCCAGAAAAAAAGGTCAACGAGAAAGGTCAGTCATTTTACCACTATACGCTCTATGGATTGGTGGCATTATTGTCACCAGCATTCCAGAAAGTCTCTTTGGAAAACGAGGTGTACATTTCCACCTTTTCCACGGATCCGGAAACTTATCTTATCCCAAGTAATGTGATTTTAGCGTCGCCCTGGATAGTGGACCCGTCTATGGTCGCTCACTACCCAGATCTAGCCAGGACTCAACTAGCCCTGATCGATTTCGACACTCAAGCCAGTTCCGCTTCCAGTACTGCTGACTGGAACGAGGAGGTGCAGGCTATCCGCGCCATGCCCAACTCCACGATCCAAGAGCGCCTCTTGAAGGAGCGCTTGATGCAGAGGACCTTGCTGGACTTTACGCGCCATGCCACGGCCGCCGCCATCAATATCAAATGCGGCAATCTCTCGCCCATGAACCCCACGTGCGCCACCGAGAAGCAGATATACTTGTCGCAGGGCGTCTTTTACACTTCTCCAGCCGCTACCGCCGACTCCTTCCCCGAGACTGGAGGATTCCATGCTGCGCGGTACATGGCAACAAAAGACTGGCAGCTGTCACTCTACCTCAACAAATCTGATCCTCGCGATGTTTGTGTCTTGGTGGCATGTATCGTAGACTATATGGGTTCGCGCATCATTTGCCAGGCACCTATACCGGGGATCTTCTCAGACCTGAATACGGAGCTGGGCGAGGAAAAGGTAAAGTATGGCTTGACCAGCGACGGGAAATCAATTGCCTGCGACCCGAAATTTACCGACGGCTTGGAACATGTCGCAAACGTGTTCCACTTGAAGCCACACCTTGCAGAGTTGCCCAACGGCGCGAAATCGTCGCCAGACCATATCTTGTCGATGGACGCCAAGATCGTCATGGGAACCGACAATCGTCCATACATTATTGACCTCTACCGGTCAACCCCGCTAGACATTTGCTTCAAGAAGGAACACTATGATCCGTCAAGTCCAACGTCATACCCTCATGGCGAAACCGTTATTAGACACGCTGCTATAGAAGAATGGTGGCGACGTTCGGTATTGTCGTTGATGAAGCAGGATCAATTGTCGTCTCCTGCGGGAGAGGAGGAGCGCGATGCGTTTTTGGAGTTATCGAATAAAGTACGATTGAATCCAGATGCGTTTGTAGGTATCAGCCACGACCCGCAAGATTTGGAAACAGTCACAGAGATCTCACAGTTCGTGCGCCAAGTTCTCGTGGAAGAATTTTTGGACTTGATCACCAAGCAAATGGCACCGTTCGATGGGACTCACTTGACGAGTCTTTTGCATAGAAAGGGAATCAACATGCGATACTTGGGCTACATTGCTCGCCGTGTGCAAGAAAGAAAAAAAGAGTTCTGTCGCACCGTCGCAGACAAGATTGAGAGAAATGAAAGGAAGATCGAAGAAAATGAAGTCAAGACAGAGCGAAATGAGGTCAAGACAGAACAAAATGAGGTCAATACTGGGCAAAAAGAGGTCAAGACAGGGCAAAAAGAGGTCAAGACAGGGCAAAAAGAGGTCAAGACCGAGCGAAAAGAGTGCAATACAGAACATCACGAGGTATCTTGTGCTGCAAATGGTAAGAATATCAATAGGGATGAGGAAACAAAGACTCTTGACCAGGAAAGTGAGGGTAAGGTGGTTGTCTCGGGTGGCGAGTCAAATGGTAACGGTGACTTGGACACGAACAAGCAAGACACCTCCCCGAAATCAAATGCCTGTTTCGACGCTGTCGTTGCCTGCTACCAAGTCGTGGAACGCCTCTGCATCCAAGAGATGATTGCACGGTCGGCAAAACACTTGATGCTGCGCTTGTCCCGGTCCGTTCCTGTGCACTTGATGTCAACGTTTGTGGCGCATTTCTTCAATTGTCTCCTTGGCCTGAAGATCAATGGTACACCCACCGTCACTTTCGACGACTTTACTAGAGCCTCGACCGACGCTGCGGGCTTGGAGTTCGCCCGATTGACGTGCAATGACGTATCGACCTTGATCAAGAAGGAGGTGTTTATCCGATTCCGGTACGACTTGCCTCTAGACTGGCAACAACACTTGAACCATCACCTCCAATTGATGAGAGAAGTGTCGATCAAATTCGGCATCCAATGGAAGGCACAAGAATATGCATTTTGTCCACAAGAGTTTCCAAAGTTCCAAAAGGAAACGGCGATCAAGATCATCGCAACAAAGGCAAGGACCAACAAGAAGGGAGCCAAGAACGCCGGAAGCGAACAGAAGGTAGTGTTGAGAGAGAGCACCTTCACTAGCGACGACGTATTGAGCTTTGTGCCGATCGTCAAGAGTGCGACGTACCTGCCCCACGTAATCCAGGAGGTGGTGGCGAGCGCGCGCGCAAACATCCTTGAAGGAGAGCACAAGGTGGGCCAGGCATTGTTGGAAGAGCTCGTGGCGATCCAGGAACAGATTTACGGCGCGGTAAACCCCGAGACGAGCGGCTTGTATTCGCTCATCTCCAATGTGTATGCGGAGATGGGGCTCGAGGCGCGGCTGGCGCTCTTGGCACGCAAAGCGGTGGTTTTGAGCGAGCGGACCTGTGGATTCGACTCGCACGAGACCATCACCGCCTACATGAACTGCGCCTACTATGAGGCCTTGTGCCACCGCTTGGAGAATGCGTTGAAGCTTTACCTGCACGCAAAGCTGCTCTGGACAGAAGCGTATGGTCCGAAACATCCTGCGCTTGCGTCCACGGTCTTGAATCTTGCTAGTTATCTCACTGAGGCGGGGATGCACAAGCAGGCATCAGAAATGTATGCGCACGCGCTACTGCTTCCCCTAGAAGGCGATGGACCGGTTACGGAGTATACTGCGTCCGTACACTATCGCTATGCGATCCTGCTTTTGAGCGGGGGCAACGCAGAGCAGAGCAAGGTACACTTTGAGCGAGCGCGCCACATTTTCACGCAGCTTTTGGGCAGCACGGACCATTATAGCGTTCAGGCCAATACCTATGCGCGTAATGTGGCAAAGTATGTGGAGTATACCAAGAGCCAGAAAGCGGTCAGTGCAAGCCAGGCGGGCAAAGTGAACGATGCGACCGCCGCCACCAACAAAAAGAAGAAGAAGAAGAGAAAGAGCAAAGGGATTGTGCAGCGCGACGCGTCGATTGCGTCTCAATCGGTTGACGAGATTTTGAAGTTTATCGAGGGACGGTAAAGTATGACGAGTTGCGAGTAGCTTAACGGTCTCGCCCGTTCTCGTCGATTACACTGTGACGATCAGCCCACCATGCATCCATGTCAGGCCAATCGCCTCGAGCTACACAGCTCACAACCACCTGTACATACACTCTGTATATATTCAATAATTTATTCGAGACACAATTCTATAATCAGGTACACGAGTATGGGCCAGCAATCCTACCGTGCTCATGTTCGAAAGCCAGTAATGTCGAAAGAAAACAGGCGGGAGGGACCTACTCTTGCTGCTTGAACTGCACGAGGATGTTGCGCACAAACTTGTCGTCGCGCCGAACAGACTCCAACAACTTGTGTTGCAACTGCTGGGCCTGTGTCAAGAGCAACGCCAGGTTCTGGGGCACCGACACGGTGACGACGATGTTGGTGTTGGCGCCGGAGGGCAATACCGCCAAGTGTGCGAGCGCGGACCCGCTAAAGACGGGGTCCGCGTCCAACTCTGCCGCGACGAGGGCGTGGATCTTGCGGTAGAGCAGCGAGGACGGCGGCTCGCCGCGATCGACCAACTCGAACCACGCGTTCTTGAAGCTGCCCCAGCCGGCCTTGATGATCAATACCGAGACGCACAAGCCGCCCACGGCGTCTAGCCACGCGATGTTCAAGAGATGGCCGGTGGTGATGGTCGAGAGCGCGACCATGGAGGTGAGGGAGTCTACGCGGTGGTGCCACGCATTCGCCACGAGCACTTTTGAGTTTGTGTCGATCGCCACCTTCAAGGTTTTGCGGAAGAGGATTTCCTTGACGATGATGGAGACGGCCGCGAGCCAGGCCCCGTTGATGTTGGGCACTTGTGAGGCGACAGAGGTCGTTGAAGCATGCGAGTGGCCGTGCGCGTGGGCGTGGTGGTCTACGGGCTCGACCCCAAACAGGTGCGAGTGGGAATGGCCCAATTGGATCATGGAGACGTATTCGAATACGGAGGGGGGGAGGATGTTGCTCAAGACCAGGAGCATGGACGACCAGCCGACGGAAACACCGGCAAGGAGCAATACGGAGCTGACGGCGAAGGCGCCGACGGACTCCAACTTGCCGTAGCCGAGGGGGAAACGCGCAGGAGAGCCCACTTTGGAGGCGACATTTACGGTCGCCAAGGTCAAGAAATCGGCCACCATATCGGAGACCGAGTGGATGGCGTCGGCAATAAGAGCCTGGGAGTGGAAGTAGACGCCGCCGAAGCCCTTGGAGACGGCGATGAGGACATTGGTGAAGAGGCCTATCCAAGTGATACGGACCGCTGGATTCCTAAAGAAGGACAGGGTGCTTGTCTCGAGCAATTCGTTGGGCCCGTGCGAGTGGGAATGCGAGTGGGAGAACAAGGAGGACGCCAGGTGGGAGTGGCCATGGTCGTGGTCGTCGTGGTCATCGTGGGCATGCTTGTCGCAATCCGACGACAGTGACATTTTGTGACGCGTAAATGAGAGGTGCGATGAGCAGCGTGGGATGCGATTCTGGACACGGTACGCGGCACGGGTATCACGTGAAGCCGATTTGATCAGGTGATGTTGGGACCAGGGCTGAAAAGTGTTCACTGGGGGAGCCAATCGTAGTAGCCTGGCGGGGATGCGATGGTTGCTGTGGGATAGTGTTATGGGGAGCATCTCTGGTGGTGTTTAGCGGTGTATAGTGGGGAGTGGTATGGTACAGGGTGCACTAGATGTAGTGAGCTAGAGAAGAACTACAGAGGCCCCCCGAAAATCAATAATGAAGCATTCGGGACGCTTATGTAACTTTTCGTCAGGCAAAGAGTTGCAGTACAATGCTCTCTGTGGTGGCTTCCGACGAAGCGTTACCGGTGGTATGAGCATTGCTGGAGTCAGTTGTAGCGTTGTTTGTCGCTGCTTCGGTAGCATTGTTTGTCGCTGTTTTGGTAGCATTGTTTGAGGCTGTTCCCGTATCACCGTAGAATGTTGTCGTATTGGTAGCGTCACTAGCTTCATACTCCCGAAGAAGCTCTCGCATCTCACTCACCTGCTGTGCGTCGAACAAGAGCTTCTCCAACGTCTCGCTGGGTTTGCGTACATGCATAAAGTTGCACTTGTCGTTCCGGTCGCACTCGTTGCTGTCGTACGCCCGGCAATTGGCCTCCTGGAAACTCTCGACCGGTGAAAGCTCGCAGTACACGGGCCGTCCGTTGAACCACTCGTGGTTCAAGCTTTGGTTCGCCCGGCTCGCCGCGTCGTACTCTCGGAACATCACGTACACGTTGCCCGTCAAGTGGTCGTTGCAGTTCTCACACACCACCATCGACCGCACGCTGCCTAGACTGGCCACCTTTACAAACACGTCGCGGAAGAAGTTATCGAAATCCTCCTGGATCTGTCCCTGGTTGAGATCGCCGCTGGCGTTGTTCTTGTTCAAGAGGGGGTTCTCGTATAGGTTACTCAAGAGGATGGTCCTGGACTGGCTGGGCCGCGTGTGTTTCCGCGAGCACTTGTCGCCGTGCCGGCACGATCCGATCTTGGAAAAGAACGTGCATCCGCTTCGATCATCGTGTCTCTGGCTCATGGGCTGTGTGGGGCGATGAGGTGTCACTGTAAGTCTGGAATACTTGGTTGATCCTGTAAAGAATAGTTTGTTGTTCCTGTAAAGAATAGCTTGTTGATTCTGTAGAGGTCTACCGTACGAACCCACTCGACTGCTCTTCGCTAATGCGCTACTGCAATTTTAACCTTTTAAAAAATTCGCTCTAGCGCCCTCGATTATTGGGCGGTCCGCCGTTCAACTAACGAGCGCTCGAAGCCAATCAGGTCTTGAACCCCTTCATATCGACCGTACTGGCTAGCCTTACCCCGTCGTCCTCCTGCGTGTCGTCTCGGCTTGTGTCTCCCACACAGTACTCCAAATATCCCTCGTCAATGTTGCTGCGCGGACCCGTGTACCATTTGTGCGCCCACGCCTTGTAGTATGCCGCCGCAAGGAGCATGGGCCCAAAGTACACTACGCACGTCCAGTTCATGCCGCCCGCGTCGAGCCGGGCCCCGCTGCTCGTGGGGAAACACAAGACCGGGACCATGACGCCCACAAACGCGACCAGCACCGTCCCGACCGGCGTCGAGTAGCGGCCGAGGTGCCACGGCCCGCGCACCCACCGGTCCTGCGCGCACGGAATCTTGAGCAACGTGGGCACCGTGAACGAGACAAAGCCCGCGATCCCGCCCACCAGGAAGATCGCGCCGATTGCGGTGTCGCCGGCAAACACAAGAAGCAACAAGAGCTCGCCCAACACAAAGTTTAGCCACACCGCGTTCACGGGCGTGCGGCTGCGCCGGTTGACCGCGCTCCAGTGCTGCGACCGCGGGAACAAGCCGTCGCGCGCATACGCCCACGTCACGCGCGACGCCGCAAGCATGCATGCGGCCCCCATGAAGAAGGACGCGATGATCGTGAGCGATGTCGCGGCCACCACGTACTCGCGCGTCAAGAACTGCGCCAAGTAGGTCACGAACGGCTGGCCCAACTCCTGCGGGTCCTTGCCGATCGCCTCAAGGTCTACAACGGTGTATGCGATCGCCACCATGAATACAAAGCCCACGAGCCCGCCGAGCGATGCCGTCATCACGATCGCGCGTGGTGCCGCGACGCGGGCGTTGCTGCACTCCTCGCAGAGATGGAACGGCGCGTCGTACCCGCTCATGCTCCAGATCACCCCCAAGAACAGGAGGAGGCACGCGACGCCGCTGGGGAAATCCGTCTGGTTGTCGACGCTCCATGCCACATGCAGAGGGTTGAATTTGCCCGCGCCTAGGGTCTCGCGACCGTTCGCGGCAAGAATGATGACGAACACCGCGACCAAGAACACAATGTTGCACGCGATCCCCGCCGCATTGAACTGCGCCAAGTACCGCGTGGGGATCGAGCTGAGGCAGGAGTGGACGACCATGAGGGCGGTGGCCACACCGAACACGGCGCCCGCGTCCAGGGAGTAGCCGCTGCAGTAACGGGCGAGCGCGAGCATCAAGGACGCGCCGCTATAGTTTATAGACGGTGCCGCCGTAATCTGGCAGAGCCAGTTGGACCAGCAGGTGAGCCACGTCAACAGGGTCCTGTACTTTTCGGGCGCGAGCTGGTAGACCGCGTACGGGGTGCCGGCGCTCACGGGGAAGGCGGAGGCAATCTCCGCGAGGGAAAGCGCCACCGCCGTGACAAGACACAGGGCAATCAACCACGGAACGGGCAGCATTCCAAACACAAGCTGCTGGTAATTGAAGCATGCGGCTATAGAGGGCAAGAGGCCAAGTACGGAGAAGCTTACGGCGAATATCGTGAAGAGCGAGAACTCGCGCTGCAACTCGGGCTTATAGCCCATAGCGAGGATCATGGCCTCGTCCGGGTCTACTGCATGGTCGATGTTTATCGAGAGGCCTCTGTTGGATAGGATAGAGGTGTGGGTGACCAAGTCGACCGTGACGTGGGAGGGCGACGCCGGCCCGAGCTCGGGATCCAGCGGCATTGCTCCCTCCCCCGGCATTAGGCCGGTAAGCCGTTTATAAATCCTTGAAAAAAAATCTGTTATCTCTACTGATAAGAGAGTAAAGGCCGATCGGTGTCTGAGAGGCGTTCCGAGACACTATTTCGATAAATTACGATATCTCCCTATACACATGCCTTGGCCGATGGTTGGGACTCATGTTAATGTGCGAGGGCAATCACGACGCCAATGATGGAGCGCATTGCAAACGTAAGCCATACGGTGAACAATCCCTCCACGTAGGACTCTAATGCTGGACAAAGATCGCGATATAGTGTCTTCACTTGGGTTTCGAGACCTGATAATTATCCTGATCAGTACAGCGCTGAGAAGTGGATTGGACGGGTGTCATCGTTCTGTCGAAGCGAGGCAATTGTCTCAGACTAAAGTGCCACTGTTTCCCCTGGTGAGACATCTCGACTTGTTCTGCCGAACAGGCTCGTCGGGATGCGATGTGAAATCTCGGCTCGTCAATCCGGAATTTCAAATATCACATGGACCTCCCAGCATAGCGATCGCGTTGTATCTCGGGCTCTCTGTTAAGTAGTTTCGATGGCGGGATCGTAGGCTCCACAGTCAAGTCCCGTCAGAGTACTTGAGATGTAAGGTGTCGTGTAGCTAATGATACAGATCACGTGTATCAAAGGATCTGACATTGCCCCATTCAAGCCTAAACCTCCACTGCCGACTACTCTGGCTACGGGATCACCAGCGATCGCTCACCATCACTGCTATCCCAATGGGGGATATATATTCTGATCACATTCCTATGTCTCTTTGGAATATCGCAATTCTTGCTCGGCTATTTCCCCTCGAAAGTCGTGCTCCCCGGATCAGGCTCCTTCATGGGCACCTCGCCATTCACACCTGACACCGGCCACTCCCGGGACGCCCACTTTGACCGTCTCATCTTGATGGTCGTCGACGCAATGCGCTCGGACTTTATGTTTCTGCACACTTCCAACATGACTTTCCTCCACGATATCATCCAGAATGGCACGGCCATCCCCTTCACCGCCTACTCCAACCCCCCCACCGTGACTCTACCCCGACTAAAGGGCATCACCAGCGGCACTGCCCCGAGTTTCCTCGATGCCATCTTGAATGTCGCCGATGGCCACGACACTTCCCAATCGTCCCTGGGTGACTCGTGGGTGCACCAGCTCTCCCGCGCCGGCAAACGCATCCACTTTTACGGCGACGATACCTGGCTAAAGCTTTTCCCAAACACTTTTGCGGCGCAGGACGGCACAAACTCCTTCTTTGTCAGTGATTTCACCGAGGTCGATAACAATGTTACCCGTCACCTCGACCAGGAATTGGCGTCTCCCTCCGCGTCGCAAGCCCCACAATGGGACGCGTTGATCCTCCACTACCTAGGACTAGACCATATCGGACACAAGGGTGGCCCGGAATCGGTATTTATGAAACCGAAACAGGCGGAAATGGATGCCGTGCTCGAACGCTTGTACCGCCACGCCAATTCTCCCTCGGGCGAGAAAACTTTGATCGTGTTGATGGGCGATCATGGCATGAACGAAATCGGGAACCACGGTGGCTCTTCCGCAGGAGAAACGAGTCCGGGTCTAGTGTTTATATCTCCCTTGTTCCGCTCTCTCCTTCCGGGATCCGGCACTAGCAGTCCTCTCCCACAAAACAAGCATTTCTCGTACCACGACAAGATCAGCCAGATCGATTTGGTGCCAACCTTGGCGGCGCTCTTGAACTTTCCCATCCCCATCAATAGCTTGGGCGTTCTCATCAGCAAGTTCTTGCCCTTGTGGACTCCCCGTGGTCAGATGAGTGTCTTGCGCGAAAACTATCGCCAGTTGCGTCAGCTGTACGTTGCAAAGTTTGGCGACCTGGGAGTCGCCGCGGTAGATGATGCATGCTCCTCTGTTCCCGCAGCATATGCCGCCCTACACTCTCTCCAAGCAGAACTTGCTTCCGTTGCTACCGATTACAATTATAAACGCATGTACACGGGCATAGCCTCATCAATACTCGCAGCAGTCTTGGCCTGTGCATGGATCCGCCATTATTCGTTCCTAGCTTTTGCCGCCTTGTACTCTCTCCACTTTTACGGTTCCTCGCTCATCGAGGAGGAGCACCAGATATGGTGGTTCTTTTGCGTCTCTGCGTTTGCCCTTTTCGTCGTAAAGAACCATGTAAGCTGGCTATCTTGTTTCCTCCTCGCCTTGGGACTACGCTTCGTGCGCGGATGGAACATCACGGGCCAGAAATACCTCGAAACTGCTTCCCTAGCGACAACTTTGTTGCAGTATCCGTCGCTCATGTGGGTCCTTGTCGTTATAACATTCATTGCCACCTCTTTCATGGTGTACCAGCAAGGCAGCATCCGTGAATGCGCAAAATTCGAGAAACCCAAACCCGATGCTCCCTTGGACCCGCGAATAAACGTTGGCTGTCTCATTCTTGTATCTTCAGTGCTGGCATTGCTGTTTGCGTTCAAAATGTGCCAGTTTTGTAACGATGGCAAGGTGATCCCGTTCTGGCTCCGACCGTTTGCGTCGCTAGTGCTCTCATACTATAATCTCGCATTACCCCTAGACTCTCCGGTCCCGCCACAATACAAATTGCAGCTCCAAGCAATCAATGTCAGTCTCTCCCAAATGGCGACGTACGGATTCGCAGCGTTGTTGGTGGTTCGCTTCCGTAAGTTGAGCGCTATCAGGCACGCGTTCATCACTGACCTTGTTAATATCACCACCCTCTTTCTTATACACCAGACGCGCATCGAGAACATCCCAATGTTCTTGGCGTTCTTTCTCGTGAAATGGTCTTTTGCTCGTTTGCTTGCTGACACACTGCGTACACAACGCGTGTTGGCAGTGTCCGTGTTTACCTTGTGCATGCAGAACGTATCCTTCTTCGCCATGGGCAATACAAACTCTATTGCGTCGGTCGATCTCTCGAACGCCTACAATGGGGTCAAGGCATATACTGTGCAGTTAGTGGGGCTCTTGACGTTTGTGTCCGCCTATGCTGCCCCAATATTTTGGTCTTTGTCAAGTCTTCAGTTACTGTTTGAACTCCCTATTCTTGCACCCCAAGCGACCGAGACAGGCGTACCCGTCAGAGACACATTCCTCTCCCGAAGCAAGTTATTGCTCGCGTTCTATTCAATCAGCACCGTTAATCTCATATGTTCATGCACGAACTTTCGGTTCCATCTTTTTGTATGGTCAGTTTTTTCTCCAAAACTCTTGTACTTCACCACTTGGCTTTTATTGATGAATTTCGTCATTGATTGGGCGTTGGCCCTGGTGATTCTACTTATTTTGCGTTGAATCGATTGGATGACACACTAACCTTTCAGGCATAAAAGCCCCACCCTCTGATGGCACGAATGCAGAAGTCCTGTCACTAACATAATATTGCGTGGTTGTTGCCGGACTAGGTGAAGAAGATTTGGCTCGATTTGCAGGACGCGGGTATGTTCCCAATCCAGATTTGCTCTTACGAGCGTTCTGCCTATCTTTAGAATATCTTCAGCTGTTTAAGGCTGTGTTTGAGAATCCTAATATCAATAATATACATTCTGCCCTTGGAACTTGATACGCAGCTTTTACGTACATGAATAGAATCTTGACCACAAGTTCCTCAATATCCTTTGCTTGGAAACTTATCTTGCGCTATATTACACAAATACATATTTTTCATGACTTTGCTTATCCACAGCACGACTGGAGTTGCACCGCATCAACCCCGAGAGTCCTTCGAAAGAATACATGGCACTTTTTGACAACGTGAGGAAGCTCCCGGTAAGATTTTAAACACACAAATTACTGCAATAACTGATCGCGATAGTGAGGCTGGTTGTTCACAAACTTTGCGGCTTTGCGATCATACTGGTCTGCCAGTCTTCGTTCCTTCAGCCACACGCGTTTTTGAAGCGCTAATTCGTGCTTACTGGCGAAACCAAAGGAGTTTCGGGTATCCGCAGCAATAACCGTACCCTGACCCTCACTGAGGACTCGATCCGGAGGCAAATTCTGGCGATAATACCTTGCCATTGATCTGTGTCCAATCACGGCGCCTGAGGGTAGTATAAGCTCGTTTCCATCCTGGTAAATAGCATCCCTCTCATTTGGTAAGAGTTCGTCGCTGTTGTCGCTATCGCCATCGCTCTCCGATAAGTCCTCCCAGTCTTGGTCGTCAAGGGCGCCTTCTTCGTGCACTGACACATCGTCATCATCATACGTTGAGCTAAAATCGTAAAACTCTGATAATTCCATCTTTTCGTCTTGAGACTCGTAGGGGATACGGAAATGGCGTTTTGAGATCATGTGGGCGCGTGCGGCTGCAGCATTCCTACCCTGATAATTGCAGCAGATACAGAAGCCAAAACTAATTTTCTCACCAAGGTAACTGATCAAGCCGCTTTTATCAATCAAATACTTTGGTTCCGGGATGTAGAGGCCATAATTTTTCCACATGTGTTCGATATTGTCATCAACCGACGGGAAAGATTTCCCCGAGAATAAGCAATCGAGAGGGGAGACTTTTACTTGCATGCTGAGCTTTTCTTGGATGAGACGCTCTTCATCGTTTATAGGAAACTCGTCCTGTTTAATGGGTTGAGCTGGATCAGGTGTTTTGCGCGCCTCACTATTTGCGACAGGAATTTCTCCCTCAAACTTTTGCAAATTCTCCAAAGAAAGATTCTGAACAATTTTGTCAAGGGGAGGGCTCTCAACAGCGCTCACCAGCGAAGAATCTTGCGGGGTATTACGCATGTGTTCGTACATGGCTTTTTTTGCAGTTTCCAAAATTTCTTTCTTTTGCTGCTGCAACAGCTCCTTCTGTTTGCGGCGTTGTTCTTTTTTCGAAGTAGTGGCAGGCTTTTTATCATCGGTCGAAGATAATTGAGCAACTTTCAAAAGGTAGAGTTCTTCGCTGATGGACGGTAATTGAGCAACTCTCCGTTTCAAATTATAGCGATGCCAGTCTGTTTTCATATGAGCACGTTGGTCTTCCGCCAGGTCAAATACCACACCACATGTTACGCAAGTGAATGCCATCTTGACGGATATGTTGTTGAAGTACTTTGGATATGCTGAAAATTGACGTCTCCCCACAGAGGGCGATGAGCATCCTGTACATTCTTGTCACGTGACTTCCCTCGATGAGTTTTATTTTCCGCTCCAACTATGAGGGAAAGTGAATGCATTGGGCACCATCGACATCAACACATCACAGTCATGACTGATACCGGAGAGCCTGACGAGAATGTGTTCCAGGATATTCTTCCCTCTGTAATGCAAACTATCCGTGCATCAACAGCCCTAGCCGCTCAGGATATCAACTTTTATCGCACAATCGACCAGTCGCTCTCACAAGATATCGACCAATCAGCCCACAATTTGATGTCTCTTGCCAACAGACTTTTGAGTTCTATTAGTGATTCCGAAGATACACCCATGCTCGAACTCGGTCCCGAAAAAATCGCCCTGGACACTTCTTGGAAACCGTTCTCAAACGTCTTGGATACTCTTTTCGAAAAAATCGACCATTCTTTTGATAGTGCTCGTCGAAGCGGCCAAGCAGGCTCCAATTCCAAGCTCATGTTCCTCGATGAAGGATCTGACCCTCATAGTACGGCTCTGCTTTCAAAGCGGATTGAAAAACCTCAAAAGGCATTCACCACAAAAATTGACAATTCGGAACTGGGTCCTTTCAAGCCCAAGATTACGTCCAAGCCCCATTCTATTGTGCCCTTTGAAGAGTCTGTTGTCATATATCATCCCCAGCCTACCCTCGAAGATGATGTGCAGATGGTTGATCCGCCCTACTATCCGCATCCTTACGAAACGGAAATCGACCAGCAGCCATACCCTGACTCGATACTCGAGAAAGCCGATCCTATCCCTTCGATGGACTGGAATGAGACCAGCGCCACATGGGTTGACAATCCGGAACTGCTTACCCGAATGATTAGCCAATTGGAAACCGCCACGGCTATTGCAGTCGACTTGGAGCACCACGATACTCGTTCTTACTATGGTCTTGTGTGTTTGATGCAAATATCTGACCGGGAACACGACTACATCGTCGACTGTTTGGCTATGCGCGACCAGCTAGAGCCTCTTAACTCAGTCTTTACCAATCCTGGCATCATCAAAGTTTTCCACGGAGCATTCATGGATATCATCTGGTTGCAGCGCGACCTTGGGCTCTACGTTGTGTCTCTATTTGACACCTTCCATGCGTCCAAGGCGTTGGGCTTTCCCAAGCTTTCGTTGGCATATCTCTTGGAACTGTTTGCCAATTTCAAAACTTCAAAAAAGTATCAACTAGCGGATTGGAGGATCCGGCCATTGCCAAAAGCCATGACCTCGTATGCGCGGTCAGATACCCACTTTTTGCTAAACATCTTTGACCAGTTGCGGAATGCGTTGATTGACGCCGACCATGGCAAATTGCAGCATGTGCTTCACGAGTCACGCAGAGTTGCCAAGAGGCGGTTTGAGTACACTCGGTTCAGGCCCGTTTCTAATAGTGCAGCCTCGCGGAACGTGGTATGCCCTGTGATGACCAACAACCGCGACGAGCCGTTTCTGCTGATCATGGTGCAGTACAACGTGCCCTCGCACCGCAAGCACTTGATACAAGTCTTGTACAATTGGAGAGATCAGGTCGCGCGGGAACAAGACGAGTCTCCTCGCTACATTATGCCCAACCAACTCTTGGTGAGCGTTGCGTGTTTGAATAAACCGGTAGACGCGCAAAAAATCTTGGGCGCAGGCTCCTTTGTCTCAGAACACGTTCGACTTTGTGCCCAAAGCTTGGCGGAGATGGTATCAAAAGCACTCGAATCGATTGATTCGATAGCAGAATCATCAGATGACCACAAGAAGATTAATTATGACAATGATGATACCGAGAACTGGACTGTCGAGACCATAGAGTGGGCTAATCAGCAGTACCAGTCTCTCACGCAACGGAACAAGGATCTACTCGATAATCATGTGGTATCATATCAGCAACAAGGGAAATTTCAAAAGGTGTTCCGGGACTTTTTGTTGGACGCGTTTGACACGACCGAGTATCGCATGGACACACAGTCTCTAATGAGACACGCATTTTCGCAAGAGATCAGCTTGCGAAAAAGGAAAGGACGAAAACAGCTCCAAGCACTTGAGAAGACTATGATCGATTCGACAAGTCACTTTGAGGATCTGGTAGATACTAGTGTTCCACCACCCGTGCAAATCGAAACCAAAGAGCATGTTCAAACTAGGATTGAAAAGCCTGATATGAATGAAATTATTACAATCCGCAACAGACAAGAACGCAAACCTCGCCAGAAACCGGTGGTTCTGGCCGAGGAGACAAACCTCGATTACGCGAACGCGGATAAAATATTACTAGGACCGGACAAACGCGACCGTCAAAAGCCAAAGAAGCGAGCTTTTGATCCGTACAGTGTGGAGAGTGAAGGTCCACAAGGTGTGAAAAAAGTGCGCAGAGAAAACCCAGGCAAGACATCTACATTCAGTACTCGTAAGCGTAAATAGCGCTTCAGAAATCACCATCACTTGGAATTCTGTTGTAATACATTTGAAGATCTCCCGTATTCCCAAATTGCTGTGGTTTATCACCAGGGCAGAACAATAATCTCATGACGGAAAAAAAAGACGAGCGCGATTTCCGAACGCGTCTAACCCATCACACGCGCAACCCATCACACGCGCAACCCAACATGGCACTTCCGTCACACTTACAGGCCACATTATTGCCTTCAGAGATCAACTTTTTCGCGGAAAGCGAACCGATAACTATCTTGCCGAGATATTCTATGAAAAAGATCGAATTAATCGGGGTATGTATATTCCAGACCTTCATCACGGGGGAGAGACTGGCCTTCATCACTCTCGGGATCTGTACTAACTAGCCAGACTACGATCCCCTCTCTCAGGGCCATGCGGCGTCAAGTTGTCCCGCTTTGGGTGGCTTTGATTCTCAAATCACAGGACAAGTGTAGTATCGTGCCTCCGCCGTGGCTCAACTTGCTCCATCTCAAGGACAAGTATGCCGAAGAGGTCAGAAAACCATTACGGTTTAGCGATTTGCCGTGGCACTGGCTTGAGATCTCGAGAATCCTACTAGCAAAGGCGCCAGACGACCTTCCCGATCCGTCGCATTTACTACGATCGGTGATCCAGGATTTACGGGAAATTCGTCTTGCCAAGTCACATAAGGGATTGGGTGAACTTAACGAATCCAATATTGAACTCACAGGTCTCTCCATGATGGAAATCAACGAACTACGCCCGTTTGTCTTGACTGTGATGAATAAGCTACGCCAACTACATGCTACCACAGTTCCCAAGGACAACGTAGATGGGGGCGGAGGTGACTATGAGGGTGATGAGGAATATGATGTGGCTGACTAATCGCATTTTACTCTGGGAAAAACAGCCGCATCAGATTTCGATTGCACATCAGGTTCATGTCAAAAATCTCAAAACTCAACAAAGAGTTTATATCGAATATCCTCAAGAATCACGTCATCACTGACGCGAAGAGAAACTTAATCCTCTCAATTCTCAAATCAACCACTACCAAACGCGAAGCAAAAAACTACCTCTCAAAGTATCGCAATCGATTGGACTCTCTGGAAATTATTGGGACCAGGAAGGCGTCATCTCAGGCCTCATCGAATGAATCTCATTCTCAAAAACAGCGTTTCATAGACGCATTTCTACAACTGAAGTGTGTATCTCCGCATCGTCCCAAAGTGCCTTTACGTCTCGCTCTTTTCAGGCTTAAGTTCCCATCAATCACTCTTGACGAATGGGCAGGAATCGCAGAGACTTTGCAGCGACTAGTGCATTTGGGGATTTCTCCAATTGTCATGTTGGACTATGATCACTTGCCCAAAGATACCTTCAAGAATAATGAATTGTACATGAACAACCATGCAAATAGAGTCGCCAATCTTTTGGGTAAACCGAGTGATATGGACGGGCTCCATACCACTATTTTAAGAAGTTTATTCACCATCAATCAAGGCTCTGCTGGTGAACGTAAAAGTGCAACAACTAATACATCTTTACATGAATCATTTGCTACCAAGAATACTCTCTCGCATGACTCGGAGAGAGATAACACCCCCACACTCGATAGTCTAGAGCGTATTCTTGTTCCGCTTTACCAAGGAATCATTCCGATTTTACAACCCATTGCATACAATCCTCAAACAGGATTTCAGGAGTTTCTCAGCGCCAGCAAGCTCATTTACGCCTTGTGTAGTGGCCTTACAGCAGCGCCTGGTCCCGAGGTGCTTTCTATTGAAAAAATCGTGTTTGTGGATCCGCTAGGCGGAATCCCTTCGATCGAGCGCAAACAAACGAGCCACGTTTTTATTAATTTGTCGCAGGAGTACCTGGACATTGTCTCGGAACTATACGTGGGCCTTGTTACCCCCTGGGCACGCGATTTGCATCTTAAAAATCTCGAGTGTATGCGCAACGTCTTGAGCCACGTGTCTGATCGGACAGGGAACGACGACGCCACGGGCATCATCACCACGCCCTACATTATGTCTATCAACGATGACCAGCTCAACCCTATTGTGTATAACGTTCTCACGGACCGACCAATCATCTCATCGTCACTACCTAGCTCACATTGCCGTACCCCGCTAGTCTCGACCTCAATAATTAAAAGAGGAGTGCCCGTCACGTTACTAGATCAATCTTGCTACCCCAAAGAATTCACTCTCGACAATATATTCACAGATGGCATGGTGAACAAGGAACGGCTCGCGCGACTAATAAGCGATTCCTTCGACCGCGAGTTAGACGCAGATGCATATTTTCGCCGCGTAAACTTGCTGCTAGCCACTATAATCATTGTGGGAGATTATGATGGAGCCGCGATCATTACATGGGAAGAGAACCCCATTCCGCGTCCGTTTCAGCATGACAAGATTGCTTATTTGGATAAGTTTGTGATTGCCAAGAAGAATCAGGGCTTACCGGGACTCGCCGACGTGATTTTCAAGGCGGTGGCACAAGCACACCCCCTTGAACTTTTGTGGCGCTCCCGAAAGAAGAACCCCGTCAACAAGTGGTACTTTGATAGGTCCGTGGGGTCGTTGAGCGAGCCGGAATCGATTTGGAGAATATTCTACACGGGCACAATATTTGATAAGAAGATCGATAGGCAACGTAGCAACCCTGCTCCTACTGAATTGGATATGGGGTATAAGCTCGAATGCTACAGTCGTATTTGCAACAACATTCCAGCATCATTCAAGGATTAGTGGTTTACAGGCGTCAAGCATCCCGCGGTCGCGGTTACCACATATATTTGCATTTCTATTAATCTAGAAAACGATTAATTATTCAACAAAACTGAAGAGTCTTGACAATAATTTGATGAATAAAGCTATCAATGATCTGACGATGGTTGTCTGAAGCTTGTAAGGAAAGTGTCTTCGCCAGTTGTCCTTTTGGCCAAGTACTCCATGGTATCAAGCGATAGATGTAAATCACCTAGCGGTCATAATTTCTCTGTGCGTGGTGGAAGGCAAGTCTGTATGTGGGGACATTTGAGCTTAACGAACAATTTTCAGCCCAATCGGACGCGTTAGCGATTTCCGTTCTCGCACGCTGAATCTTCTCTACCGACTTCTTATTGAATCCAAATTTCCTCATTTACCCTCAACTGCAGACATCAGTGATTACTGTGCAACCAGGCACTATTCGATTCTCAATGTATGTGTGTAAAGTTTTTGCATGTTTATTGTTTTAATTTGCAGCCAAAAATCTAATTTCTTGCTCCTTACACATTCTTGGACAAATGCCAATTGCAAAATCTTGGCCGAATGCCAATGTTAACTAGTCAACTCCATATACACTTTTTACTCTACCACTTCAAAACTGCCTGTTTGTGTCGGGGACAAGGCTTCTATCTGTGTTCAGAAGAGGGAAGTATAGCGATTTTTGATTCAGTATCGATCTCACTACGCAGCACTGAACTCTGAAATTTGCAGCCATTTTTATAAATGCTGCTTTTTTAACACCGATAGAGCAGCCACCATTACGGACTCACGAAGCCCACAAACTCACAGCATTCGTGGCGGCGCCGCGAATCTGGCTAGTCTATTTTGTTGCTAAAATTGCGAAATAATTTCATAGACCTGGCAGACGGTCTATCTCCAAGCTGCATCATATTCTGAGTACACATCTACTACTTGAAAAGCATCTATATAGTCTGATAACACGATCTACTTCACGATTAGCAGTTTCCAGCGTCACACTGGCCAATGCAGTCGATGTTTGGTCTGCAAGACATCAAGAGGCTGGTGGAGACCGAGCATCTGCCACCAGTGGCGCAAGTTAAAGAGAAAGGTGGGGAGCTTTGCGACTTATTAACCCTGGATACGATTCCGCAATAGCGCCCAACTGTGAGCGAATACACATATCCCTTGCAGCCAGTCACGCCCGCTCCATTAAAACAGCCTCCATTCGTGGTGACCCGTGTGATCACGTACTGCTTTCCAGTAGCGCAGCCGGCAAGGCGACCTGCAACAATCTGGTCCGCCATACTGCGGGTGGCGAAGTCATTAAAATTGACACTCATAGTACCAGAACACTGACTGCATCCACCGGCAGCTGCTGCTCTGTATGCAAAGAGAGAAACCAAGAGAAGTAAAAGTTTAGCAATAGCAAACATTGATGTAGTAATACTTAATAAGGCCATGGTTGGGCTCTCAAGCAGTATTTATACATGGAGCCGAGCAACCGAGGGCAAATTTCATACAGTTTACTTTTCGTATTTAACAATAGAATCGAATTTATATACTGCGAAGGCTTAGACCGCCAAGACATTAAGCTATGGGGTAAATTTTGTGTCTTTCTAGAACTCTAGTAATCGATGGCTTACAAAACGTTTCGATTAATCGGGTTCACATGAGAAAGGCGTGTCACTGAATTAAATGACGGCAGACGAAGTCTTGGGAATCACAGTATGTGAGCATTCACGAGAAAATCTTTCACTGAATGTTTGACCTATAAGTACGACTTTTGCTGCCTACCATGATGAGTCTCGTCTGCGACGAATTGTAGTAATGTGCAATGTATGGAAGCATTTGAATCCTATTGATAGATTTCAAGTCGAGCTACCGCAATGACAAGTTATGGCCTGCTAATAGATTACGGGGAGTACAGAAATCAATAGACTTGAGAAGATGTTATGAAATTTAAATGAAAAGAACTGTGCCTCGTTTCACACAGTGAAGAGAGCTTACCGCTGGAACTGTGCCTCGTTTCGCACAGGAAAGAGAGCTTACCACTGGAACTGTGCCTAGCAAAATCTGGGGTTGCATTGGCCAATACAATCGATGTTTGGTTTACAGGCCAATTGGAGGTTACTTGATGCAGTGCATCTGCCGCCTAGAACGCAGATGGATGAATCTCTGGGATCGGACTTGGACTTGGAGACCTTGGTGACAACTCCGCAATATCGCCCGACTGTGAGCGAGTATATCCATACTTTGCACCCTGTCGACCCTCGGTTGATATAGCAGTCGCCATTAGAGTGGAAATTCGTGATTACATACTGCTTCCCCGTGGCGCAACCGCCAAGGCGGTTCGCAACAACTTGATCGGCACTTGCTCGGCTAGCAAAGTCGTCATAAGTTATGGTTATAGTACCAGCACATTGACTGCATCCGCCGGCGGCTGCTGCCTTGTGCGCAAAGAGAGAAACCAAAATGATTAAGATTTTGGCTATAGCAAACATTGATAAGATATCCACATAACATTGATTTGAAGGAACTATCAACCAGCATTTATAGATGGTCATGAACTTCCAGAGTCAAATTCACATTGTTCAAACAATAGAATTGAAGCAACACACCGGAATGTCTTGGACCGCCAAGCCTTGATTTTGTGGCTATCGAGATTGGAGTTAGTGGCCGTGAGCGAAATGCTTCAACCAATTGGTATTTACAGGGGTATGTGATATCTTTAAGTTGAATGATGACGGCTGATGGATACACGGATAAACGAAGGATGTGAACATCACCAAGAAAATCTTGTAGGCACACCTTTTGCGGCTTTGAAGTACGATTCTGGAGAGCGATGAGCGGCTCAATAGTGGAATCGGTTGAGATATCAAATCCCCTTCGCCAAGTCGACTTTTTGTAACGTTCAGCTTCCCCGATAACTAGGGGTTGCCTCTTAGGTAACGGAAACAAGCACTTTCAACTTGATTGCATAATGGTCACTGAACCGAAAGGCTTAAAGAGCTGCTATAAAAATATGGATAAACTAAGTCGTACTCTGTCTCACACTAGAGAAAGAGCTTTCCGCTTGGAAATACGATGCGGTCTGTACCTAGCACAATCTAGGGTTGCATGGGCTGAGACAATCGATGTTTGGTTTACAGGCCATCTGAAGATTGCTTGTTGCGGTACATTTAAAACCTGTAAGGCAGGTGGACGATTTTTGCGGGTCGCTTTTAGGCTTGGAAACCCTGGAGAGAACTCCACAATACCGTCCAACTGTGAGCGAGTAAGTCCACACCTTGCACCCTGTTACACCTCTGTTCGTGAAACAGTCCCCATTCGAGTGGACATCTGTGATGACATACTGCTTTCCAGTGGCGCAGCCGGCAAGGCGGTTTGCAACAACTTGATCTGCGATTGCACGGGCAGCAAAGTCATCATAAGTGATGCTGATTGTACCAGCACATTGACTGCATCCGCCGGCAGCTGCGACGTTGTGCGCGAAAAGGGCCATCAAAGAGAAGACGAGCTTGGTAAGTAAGAACATGTCGAATAGTATGAGGCTCCCTAGTGGTGTGTGCTGAGAAGGCTGTATTTATGTGCGAAATCATTGATAGGGGTAAATTACGCTTCAACAATCTTGCTTCATTGAACAATAGAAAGGGTATGATTCATCCACACCAGGGTTCTAGAACGCAGAGTAAGGGGAACGCCACTGCTAATACACCTATTTTGCAAGACTGATCTGTTCCATTGTTGGCGAACCCGCTTTGTGTGTGTCTCGGGATCAGGATACATTAAAAGAGCCAATTTGACCTTTCGCGCAGCACTGACTGATTCTGGAATCAACTGAGGTATCCGAGCGATATTAGATGATGAGAAAATTTCAGTTGCTTCCAGGATATGTTGAGTGCTGCAGTCATTGAATAGTGCCAAGTTAAAATGTGTCCAGCATAAATCTACCCCGGAAGACAGGTGACATGCTTCACCAGTGAGTCCGCCAAGGAGGAGACAATCAAATGATCGCGGGACGAATGAAAGTTATACGCAATATGCATACAGTTTGAAGCAGTGGTATAAGGATACTGACGCAATAATGCTAGGTTTGTCCACCCGTCCCATGTAGACATTTCAAGCCACTTGAGAGCGATTATGGTGATACGTGACTTTTGTAATTCAATAATCACTGTAGTGTAAGAATCCCCAACAAATTCGATTTTACGATACATTCTGGATCAGGTGATGCTGTATTTTGCAGCACTCGCGTCTGATAACTGCAAAAACCCCATAGGCCCACTCGTACGTATCTTCTCATTCTTCCTTCAACCAAGCTCTTGTCACAGATATGTCAACTATGAGAAACCGCAGCTCAGGTCCATCCGCAGAGTGTGCTACTGTCCCAAACACCCCACCCGCCCCTGCTACGCAACTCGTGTTCTACCACCAGCTCGATCCTTGGCAACAAGACAATCACTATATTCTCTCCGGGTACGTCAGGGAGACCACTTCTTTCGTGAAATGTCTCCAATCTCTCTTCTTCTTGCACAATGAGACCGTCAATATCTACTCTCATTTGCTCCCTACGTTTTTTGTTATGCTCGCACTGACCGTCTACCTTTATTCATACTTGCCAATGTACAGCAACACTTTGGGCGCATGGGAGAAGTGTAATTTTTTCCAGTTTTCATTAGCTTGCTCAACTTGTTTGCTCATTTCGTCAACTTTCCATACCCTCAAATCTCACTCTCCGTCCGTTTGCAAAACTTGCAACCAGCTCGATTACTTTGGAATCGTCATTCTCATCACTTTTTCCCTCAACTCCGTCATTCTCTTTGCATTCTACAACTTTCCCACTATAAAGTATGCGTTTGTGGCTCTTTTCTCGCTTTTGGGCGCAGTGTGTACCGTTTTGACCTTGCATCCGGAGTTTGCTACTCCGTACTATAGGCCCATTCGCTCCACCATGTTTGTGCTCTTTGGCCTATCGGGATTGCTCCCGGTTGGAGTGGGCATCCAGATGTTTGGCTGGACTGCGACGCGCGACCGCGCGGGCGTGGACTGGCTTGTGCTCGAAGGGCTCTTCTACATTGGCGGTGCCGCCTTGTACGCGATGCGTATCCCCGAGAGGTTTTCCCACGTCCACCAGGACCAGCAAAGTTTGCTTCGCAAGCCCGCGACTGGTCGCTTCGATATCTTTGGCCATTCCCACCAGATATTCCACGTTATGGTGGTCATCGCAAGCTACTGCCATTGGCGTGCGCTCTTGTGTTGCTACCATTATCTTCACCAAGTGACGCTTGTGAATTGAGTTTTACCGTGAAACCCTATACTAAACTTCAACAGGAATCAATGTCAAAGCATTTGATCATCTTGCCGTGCCATTCAATATGGAGCGGTGGCCCCACCATGGGATCCGAAAGCAGCGAATGGGCTTTGGCAAGTTTCCAAATTAGAGGCAGAGACCATTTATGTTTCAAGAACCATATTGCCACCGCCACGTCTCTCTTGGAGCAGGATACATCATCTTTCTTGGTGATTAGCGGGGGCCAGACTAAACGCGATAGCGGCCCCGTATCCGAACTGTACTCGTACTATCAGCTTGCCCGGAAAATGTATCCTGACTGTTGCGCCTTACTAGACCGCGCTACCACCGAGGAGTTTGCTCGCGATTCGTTTGAAAACGTCTTATTTCTGATCTGCCGCTTCTACGAGGTGCACAAAAACTATCCTGTGCAAGTGAGTGTGGTGGGCTTTGAGTTCAAGCGAGCACGCTTTGTGGATTTGCACTTGAGAGCAGCATTGCGATTCCTGTCCAAAAACATTTCCTATCATGGTAATGCCCCTACGCCTGAGGATGCTGATGCTGATACGTACTTTGAAGAATTGCGCGCGAGTGAAGCCAAGTTTGCGTATACGCCCTTTTCCACCGATCTCTATGGCGTCCGACCCCCGCTCAGCGACAAGAGAGCCGCTCGGAACCCGTTCAACCGGTACCATGGGTACGCAAGCAGCAACCCGCAATTGCGCGCATTCTTTTCCGCAATGGAAGGTGGAGGTGACATTGACACGGTGCGACTGGCATTGCCCTCGCTGATGCCATGGATGGAGTAGTGTTTGTTGGCCATCAAAAAGCCTTTTTTCAGACAAGAATGCAAGATCAAATGACAGTTCTCATCAGCAGAAAAGCAATGTGAACTTGATCAGAAGCAGGATTAGTGACATGAACTTGATCACAAGCAGGAATAGTGACATGAACTTGATCAGAAGCAGGAATAGTGACATGAACTCGCTCAGAAGCAGGAATAGTGACATGAACTTGATCGCGGCGTTGATCATCGGGAGGAGGATTTTTGACGACCATCATATGAAGTGAGGTCATGGCCATCGTCAAATGGAGGGTGCGTCATGACGATCATCGTATTGGAAATGAGTTTGGGGGAGATTATAAAGAGTTCATGAAATTACGTTGAGGAAATCGAGAAATCGTGTAACGCTGATGATAAGTGGAGAGCTTGTTTCGTTGAACTTGTTACGCTGAAAATGGATGTAAGATCCCGCATCGCGTTGAATATGAAGAAAGAAAGCGTACGACGGGGTACCAAACAGAAGTACATTGATATCCTAACAATCATGAATAGAAGAATCTACATCTGACTGATCCATGTTGAGTGTTGGGAAAGCTACCAGCTCACCAACTTTGAACGTGTTACATCGCGGAATTGAACACGCGCAAAACCTACCCGTATGAATCAACAATCGCTCGTGATACAATATTGGAACAATAGTCAACAAGGCTTTTCTGTATACCCTCGTGCTACAAGTGGAGACAATTCAACAATCAAGCCTTCTTCAAGGCGCGTCTTGCTTGGACGGCACTGCTCAAGCGTTTCAACATGTCGACGGTAGTCTCCCACGAGACGCAGCCGTCGGTGATGGAAACACCGTACTTCAACTGCGACTTGTCGGCGGTGGGCTGCTTGCCCTCGTTGATGTGCGATTCGATCATGACCCCGATAACGGTGTCTTCGCCCTGCTCGATCTGGGCCGCCACGGCGTCCAAGACCTTGGGCTGGTTGCGGAAGTCCTTCAAGGAGTTCCCATGCGAGCAGTCGACCATCAACTTCAAGTTGGGTTCGCTGGACTTTGCGATTTCCTCCTTGGCGGCCTTGATAGAGTCGGCATCGTAGTTTGTCAATTTGTTGCCGCCCCGCAAGATGATGAAGCAGTCGTCGTTACCCTTGGTGCAGGTGATGGCGGCCAAACCTTCCTTGGTGACACCCAAGAAGTGGTGGCCCTTGCTCGAGGCCTGGGCCGCGTCCAAGGCGACGGTCAAGCCGCCGTCGGTGCCGTTCTTGAAGCCAATGGGGAACGATAAGCCGGACGCCAACTCGCGATGCAACTGAGACTCGGTAGTTCTGGCGCCAATGGCGCCAAAGGACAACAAGTCCGAGAAGTACTGCGGCGAGATGGTGTCCAACATTTCCGAGCCAATGGGCAAGCCGACCTTGTCGGTCAAGTCCAAGTACAATTGGCGCGAGATCTTCAAGCCGCAGTTGATATCGAAGGAATTGTTGACAAAGGGGTCGTTGATCAAGCCTTTCCAGCCGACAGTGGTGCGGGGTTTTTCCAAGTAGGCGCGCATGACGATAACCAAGTCACCCGCCAACTCGTCGGCCAATTTGCGCAAGCGATGGCCGTACTCCAAGGCGGCCTCGGGATCGTGGATGGAGCAGGGGCCCACGATGACCAAGCAGCGGTCGTCTTGACCCTTCAATATGCTGGAGGACTCGCGGCGGCCGCGGGCAACGACTTCCGAGGCCGCTTTGGTAGTCTTCAACTCGTGTTGCAACAAGGCGGGAGCGATGAGGGGCTGGTAGGATAAGATTCTAGTATCTTCATCGGTCTGGGTGGTGAAGGAGGATGACATGGTAGGAGGCGGTGTTGACAGGAGTGCTGGTTTTACGGAAAGAAAGGAGCGGGAGAGGGTACGTAAATACTCTTGCGAATTGCTTCTGGGCTCACCACGATTTCAAACGACCATGACTAATTTTTTAGGTGCTGCAGCGTATGGGGAAAAAAAACCAAAAAAAGGACAGAAAACGGAAAAAAAAAAGACAAGCAGGCTGCACGTCTCACAGTGCCCACGCGATTTCACAAATTCCGTTTTATTTTTATAGAGCGCACTCTCAATTAATTTGGCGGATTCGTGTGGAAATAGCGCTTACAGCGGCCCACAATGCAACCTATAATACACTTGGAACCAGGCTCAATGCCCAACGTTGCGATATTCCGCATCTGCCTTTTCTTCAACAGCCAACTGGAATCAGGTGTGCCAAACACGGCGCTTTGACTCAACGTTGCAGATTGTAATAGTCAAAGGGCGCAAGCGCAATTCACCTGGAACAATAGAACGCATGCGTCGGCGATGTGGTAGTCCTGGTTACCTCCGCGTCTATTGTTGAGCTGGGGTTTTGCTTTTGCGTTGGTATTGTCTTGATGGCCTTGTATTGCGAACCCTGTTCTCCTTTCCAACTCGCGTTTGGCTGGGCTCTCGACATAAGCTTTGCCCAACGATCTCCGTGATATTACCAGCCGAACCTTATCTTGTCGTCTGCAACATCAGACACACACTCCTGCCGACTCCTTACGTGGAAAACGTGTAACCCATGCCTCTCACCTCGCAAATATACGAATATCAGTGACAAAATAGGGGGCTGCACACATGCCCAGCCGGGTGTGGCTCTAAAGCATCCGCGGAAAAAATGTCTGGGAATCACGGAAAACTTGTACATGACGCAGGGTTATGCTTTTCACCTGCGGTCAGCGTGTCTTTACTAGCTTCTTCCTCTTTGGCCTCCTAAATAACATCCTCTATGTCGTCATCCTTTCCGCGGCTATTGACTTGGTCGGCGCGTCTGCCCCCAAGGGCATTGTGCTTCTCGCGGACATCACCCCCGCACTTTTCGTCAAGGCTCTGGCCCCCTTCTTCATCCATCTCGTCCCCTACTCCCGTAGAATATGGGCCCTTGTATTCCTATCGTCGTCCGGCATGTTGCTTATCAGCTTGAGCCCGGATACCTCCAGCCACCTAAAAGTCACTGGCATCGCGGTCGCCTCGCTTTCCTCCGGTCTAGGGGAGCTGACCTTTTTGCAATTGACCCACTATTATCCCCGTAACTTCGCTATTGGCGGCTTCAGCAGCGGCACCGGCGGCGCGGGGCTCGTCGGCAGTTTTGTCTTCATGCTCATGACGAACGTGCTTTCCGTCCCCGTCTGGCTCGTTTTGCTTGGCTTTGCTCTTGTCCCATGCGCCTTTCTCGTCACGTACTATGGCCTCTTGCCGAACCCCGACACGGCCTACTCCGCTCTCGACGACTCTCCGGCGGTCGCGTTGGCCGACTGCGACTCGGTTCTGACCTCGCACACGGACCCCCCGCTATTGCTGGCCCCGCAATGGCTGTGGAAACGCGCCCGGTCTGCCTTTGCATCGACTGTTTTACGCATAAAGCCGCTATTCGCAAAGTACATGTTGCCGCTCGGCACAGTGTACCTCTCGGAGTACATTATCAACCAGGGGATCAGCCCGACAGTGCTCTTCCCGCTCGACACCTTGCCGCACTGGCTCTTTTCGTCGTACCGCGATATCTACGTGGTGTATGGCTTCTTGTACCAGTTGGGCGTCTTTGTCCTGCGCACCTCCAATCTCTTTGGCGTCAGGATCTACAATTTGCATTTGCTAGCGGTCCTCCAGTTTTTCAACCTCGTGGTGTTCTTGCTACAGTCGGCGTACGACATGCCCTTTCCGTCCATATACCTCGTGTTGGCAGCAGTATTCTACGAGGGCCTCCTAGGCGGGCTCAGCTACGTCAACACCTTCTTGTCGGTCAGCGAGAACGTGGCTCCAGAAGTGCGCGAGTTCAGTATGGGGTGCGTCAGCATGAGCGACAGCTTTGGCGTGGTCCTTGCCGGCTGCGTCAACTGGTGGCTCGAGCCGCGATTGTGCGCGGCCCAGGTCGCGCGCGGCCGCGACTGGTGTCGTGCCGCGCCCCACTCGTGAGGGTCGGCGTTTAAGCCCTCCAAGGGGTGTCCTTGTCGAAGCGAAACACTCAGAGTTGTTCCGGGCCACAATGCATTGACAATGGCTCTCCAGTACCAGCCAAGACTTTTGTCGTATTGATCATGCTTGAGTAAAGACGAGATTCTTCCCAGCTAGTTTGTGGTCCACCATCAGACCGTTTTATCTGTAATGTTCTACACTGACTCTTGTCTTTTTTTTATCATTGACTAATAAACTCGGCAGTAAAGACGCAGTTCGTCTCCGGTGAGAAGCCCTCAGGTGACAGAAATGACATTGTCATTTCATTCTGAAATTGCCATGCGTCTCGCTGTTTCACCTTGAGTGACTAGACAATTTCTTCTGAAATATGCGAATATTTTCATTTCAGTTGGGTCAACGCTTGAGCGTTGCTTATTCATTTTGAACTTTGTAAAGTGGTGTTTTGACTCTTGACATGCGGTACCTGATTTCTAATTATATTTTGATGAGAGGTTTGAGCCAGCTTACTGAATGTAATGTGAGCCCAAGGAGATTTGATCGTGATACATCTCTGTCCGGACTCTACGATTTGATTACATCTCCGTTCTTCTTCACAAAGGCGAAGAGTGGTGCTTGAGGAAATCATGATTTAGGTGGAATGTGATCTCCAAATCACCAGAGATATTGGGGTTTTAGTCGTGATCGTAATTTACGGTCCGCGGAGTTAATTTATCTCCAGCATTTCTCGATACAGGTTTTGTGACGTCTTTTTAGTACAAGACGCAATAGGTACTGGTTCATGATCTATCATGAACCTTCAGTTTCGCGTACAGGGCTACAAATTTGATACAATCTCGAGGAATGATCCAAAACCTCATTGCAACATACAGCAGAGTCCGGCGCAATCGAACGAGTACAAATCGATTTGCTTCTTATCACATGTCTCTAGTTTACGAATGATTCTAGGCCCCGCGGCAAGGAACCCGTGGATGTGAGAGATAAGAAGTGGCAAGTGATACGGTATCGCATTACGAAAGTGAAAGATCTGCCATAATCGCTCAATCAACAAAAATTGTCTGTTTAGCGGGAAACGTTTTAATGCTCGAGTGGGTTGTCATGTACAGATAGAACATGAATTTATTGGAAATTCGCAATTAGGATTCGTATGAAGAAGGATTATCATCGAGTCTGAGCATTCTAATGGGAAGTGTAGAATGCATTTTGAACAAGGTCGAAAAAGAGTAAAAGTTCCCGGATTTTGCCAAGACAGCCAGTTTACACCACGTCACGACACGTCTTCACTGCAATATAAAAAACTCTTCAGCACTCAATCCACCCGAAGTCTCTCCAGTCCCCCACCCCCAAACACCCCCAGTAAGCCCTTCTAACAGTAAATCTGACTGGTAGGAACTCCCGGGGGGGCGGCGTGGATGTTTTTTTCGCAGCCACCGGACCCGCGTAAACATCCAGCGATAACAATATCCTTTCCCCTTCTCCTCAACAGGCCACTTTTCCATGTTTTTCCAGCGTCTCTTGAAACAGTACCTGCCTCTCGTCAGGAAGAAGATCCCGTCCCGAGCGCTCACTCGTCGCCCTTTCTCCGATTTCGCTTTTGTCTTCGACATCGATGGCGTCTTGCTCAGAGGCTCCAGTCCTATCCCGCACGCAAAAGAAGCATTGTCTCTCTTGGACAACCATAACGTGCCCTTCATCCTCTTGACAAACGGAGGCGGCACGTCCGAAGCCGAGCGCGCTCACAAGGTCTCGTCCATCTTGGATTTCCCCATCCACGAACTTCAGATCGTCCAGAGCCACACCCCTTTAAAAGCTCTCGCCTCGCAGAATCGCTATAACCGCGTGCTTGTAGTGGGTGGCCCGGGCGACAAGGCGCGTCAGTGTGCGTTGAATTACGGGTTCAAGGACGTTTTGATGCCCGTCGACTTTGTAAAGTACGACCCTTCAGTGGCTCCCCATCACTTGTATCTGCAACTGCAACTTGAATCCCTTGCCCTAGAAAGCTTCGATATCAGTGTTCCTATTGATGCCGTCATGGTCTTCAACGATCCGCGAGATATGGGTTCAGACATCCAGATCGTCTTGGATGTCCTCAATTCAAACGGCGGCTTGGTGGGCTCCAAGAGACAAGTGGACACGTTTGACCGCGAGACACCCGCCGTGCCCTTGATCTTCAGTAACAACGACTTTCTATGGGCGAATGACTATGATCTTGCTCGGTTCGGTCAGGGGGCTTTCCGTATCCAGGTGGAAGCGTTGTACCGCGAGCTTTGTGGGCTTCACGCTTCGCAGAATCTCAAATCGACCATCTTGGGCAAACCGTTTCCTGTGGCATATAACTATGGTCATCATGTCTTGATCGACTGGCACCAGAGACTTGCGGGTCAATCGTCCCGGGCCGGCTCCAGGTCAATCCCCGCATTCGACTCCGCCCCAACAGAAACTCCCTTCAAGAAAATATACATGGTCGGAGATAATCCCGCCAGTGATATTAAGGGCGCGAACGATATGGGCTGGGAGTCGCTCTTGGTGCGGACCGGTGTCTACAAAGAAAGCGACGGAAACCGTATCGTGGCTCATCCTACGGGGGGCATTTTTGAGAATGTTCTTGGCGCGGTTCAATACGGAATATCGCAGGCAGGGAAATAGGCATTACGCTACTCAAAGAAGCCGCGATCAGGGTTAGCCTTGTAGTGCTGGTGCGGCTGATAGTGCTGGCTGGGGGCGAAAAACTGACTACTGGGGAAGGGCTGGTACTGGAACGGATCATTAAGTCCCTCGCGCGGCGTCGGCGACTGCACCAGCTCGGCCGCGGTGCCAGCAAACGCCCGCACCTGCGACTCCTTGCTGCTTAGGGCGTAGCTGCGCGGCGTGCGGCGGCGGCCGTTCTTGTCTTTGCACACCTTGCGGCCAAGCACGTCTTCGGCCGCGAGGGCCGCGCCCTTTCGTTTCACGAGCTTGGCGTGGTAGAGCCCGCACGCATTGCACAAGGTGCGCACGCCGTTGGGCCCCCTGCGCCACTCGGGTGTCTCCGTGACCCCGCACCTGTGGCACTTGTTTGTAGGCGCGTTGACAATTTTGTTTGCTTGGAACTGCGCGTCCCCGTGATGCAGCGACGGTACCGAAAACGGGTTATAATCAACGCCGCGCTGCGAGTAGAACTCGCTGCCCGTCGGACTCATCTTTGGCGGCGCTATTTGTGTCACCAGCAGGTGCCTTGCGAAATGGATTGGCGGGAGACTGAAGCTGTCGAGCGCCTGCTTTGACAGAGCAGTATGTGTTGCGTGTTTCTGGCCCGGCGGGCCGGAGACCGGGATCTGGGCGTGGACTTGAGCCGGCGGGGGCGGAGACCCCTTTGGAAGTTGCGAAAAGTCCTGGAATGCCGGCTCCGTTAGCTGTCCAAGCAAGCTCATGGACGTATCGTGCGGCGACACGAGCGAAGCCTCCAATGTGTCGATGTTCTTGCTGATCTGATGCACACCAAAGAACATGTCGGACTGCTGCTGATTAGGAGCTTGGCCCGTGTAGCCTGTGTGTCCCACCTGGTTGACGGGACTCAAGTGCGATTGCGGCGCATGTGGCACAAAGTTGCCCGGCGAGTGATTCAGAGCCGAGCTGTTACTGGTTGTGGAGGCGGCAGGAGACCCCTGGCTAGTGCCGTACTCTGGCATGGTCGGAGCCCGTCCAACCTCACCGGAAGAATCAGTGTACATCGTGGGCATACTGATTGAATTGATCGAGGGCAACCTGACATGCAGGGGAAACGACATTCCCTCACAGACGTACAGCATTTTATTCGGATGGCAGATTAGACAAGGGTCTCTAGTCTTGGTTCAACAGTGTGGATCACGATTTGGCAGCGGAGGGGGCCGATCAGGTTCCAAGACAAGAATTATTCGGAATCAAACCAATAACAAGCGACAATGGATCTTGGCTAGATATATACCACGAATACCATGGCGTGGCGCTGAGCACCGACTAATCGATCAAAGCGCAATATTTCATCCACAAAAATATGCGTCGATCCGCCGTCAAACGTTAATTTTTTTTGCAATCTCGGCGTGCACCGGAAAAGATTATGGCAATGGTATCTCATCATACCAATAAAGTGATGACACGTGCGGGCAGGTGGCTATCGCAGGAGCCACGCGCGGGAATCGATTTCTAGCAATTTAAACCACCTCCTTTGGTCGAGAGGAGTAAAAGCGTTTTGATTATTTCCAACTAGGATGATCCAACGCAGCCTCGGCAAGCGCCGATATCGCGCGCGCAACAACACCATGGTGCAAGCGGGAATAAAATATGGGTCTGGTCGTTGTTACGAGAGGCCAACGGGAATACAAAAAAATAGGAGAGGAGCAGAGAGTGATCGGAAAATATCTTTCCTTCTGTGCATCTATATGCTGGATTGCACACTGAATGGAGCGATATACGCGTGAGCTGTGGCCAGGACCTGGCCGCAGTCAAAATTATTTTTTTTACACATTGGAATCAGTGTGCTTCTCCGCTTGTTGCCCGGGCTTTTTTTTTACCCATGACCGAGACGACCCATTTTGCGGTGCAGATTTTCGTTGGCGAGAAAAGGAAGGCATATAATTAAGCTTTCTGGAAAAGTTCTTGGGTAAAGAAACCGCATTTGATCCTTGCATATTATCACATCACGTCTTGAACTTTGCGATGAAATTTGAATTGTGCTTGTCGCATGTTTCGCCCCAACAAGGAGGCACACAACCGGAGTGTCTGCAAATGAAGAGTCTTGGTATTGAGGTTTCATTGGCACTGTCTGGCATAACGGAGACAGCCGGGAGCGGAGGAACACGCTTGGCGGACAAGTCTACGCGCGAATAATTTGGGTGGGATATTTGCTGTCCGCTCAATCACGAAAAGCTTATTACGCGGTGGATCCACGTTTTTTTCCATTATTTTCAGCGACTTGCGGCACAACCATGAACGAAATCCCTAGCCGTCTTTTTTCAGCACAATCGACTCTTGCGGTTTTGCTCGGTACAGCACAGAAAGCTAGATAACATACAAAAAAAAAGGTTATCTGTGACGCAACAACTGCGAAATGCAGAGCGAACAGCGATCGCCATCGTCAATGCGGGTCATAACCTTTGCGTCGTGCAACAATTTTTGTGGGTTGATTTTTCTCGTGTGACAAGCGGGGTGCACGAGCACTGCACTGTGCGGAGTATTATTGTTGTGACGAGCGTGGTCCGCAGAGAAAAAAATACACCATGCTTAGCCCGGTCATTCAAAGTGCAAAGACGACCATATCCCAATTAAGCTAAGCGACAAATTCTCTAGAGAACAAAATGCGAAATCGGCCCACCATTTGAGTTCGCCTAGCGCTCGTGTATGGCCACGGGGACAGCGGCATGCACACTGTCGGCGTTCCGTGCGGGTTGCAGAATCGCATCTCGAAAATATCATCAAAAACAGCAAATGTGAGATCATCCGAGTTTAGCGCTTCTCCTACGATGTCAGTAGTTTTGGCATTGGACGCGTGGGTACTCAACCGAGTTACCTTGGGTCTTTGGATCCAGTGTGCTATTTCCATCGCCTCTTTTGGAAGAGGAGCGTTACTGCGAATTTTCCAGGCGTCAGCTGGCAAAGTGCACTCCGCATGACGAACGTCCAGATCAAGCGCCGGATCGTTTTGGGAATGTCCAACCGAGAAAACAGTTCTTGGCCATGCAAGATCCACTGGGGCTTTCTGACTGCTGGTAGTGAAGCGCTAGTGCCTGAGAGTGTTGAAGGGTGGAAAATAGCGGCCACAGATCGACGTTTCAAAGATGTTAGATAGGCGACGCGAGTGCTGGTCTCTTTGTGAGCGGTGTTTTGATGATTATTCACCCACGTGTGAACCAGGCTTGAACATGCCATCTGGCCATGACCAGCCCGCCAATGGGGAATCGGCCGAGCCGCATTGTGGAGAATATGCCACCCAGAGTGGCTGCAAACATGATCCTGTATAGAGACGACTGGTTTTTTTGTAGTGTTAATTCAGCCTCGCCGCAGAGGCAATCAGTAAAGTACTATCGAGACGAGCGATTATGGGAGCACACGCCGAAGAGTACGAGTTTCCCTCTATACGTACGTATCAGTGGTGCACCGGGCCTGCTCCTCATACTGACAGAGTGTAGCTTCTATGAAGGACATGGACGACAATGATATTCCGTTCTTCAACCGGGATCAGTGCGCTGCTCCATTGATAGACTACTACAAATGCTTGGACAAGGGAACGTCCTTCTGCGACGTGACTAAAGACGGGTTCTACAAGTGTCAGTATATGTTGTTGAAGCTGCGGCTCGAAAGCTTCTCCAAGAACTGAGCCCTCGTCGAGGATTGCGTCACCCTAGATTACTGGGGCGGGGATGTCCCTGGATGGGTTGGAGCGCCACGGCTGAACTCTTTTTGAATCATGGCCTGGTGATTGGTGGGCACTTAGTTCGATCTATTGATGGGTACTTATGTTCGATCTATTGATGGGTACTTATGTTCGATCCATTGGTGGATACTTGTATCGGTCCGGGCACTGTAAAAATTTGTATTCCCTTTTCATCACTAGAGACTTCAAGTGTACCTAAAGCACCCTTATAACCTCATCTTGAAGGTGGTGGTGCTGAGGTACAGAAGCTGATCATCCTCTACACCATGCCTGCATATAAGTCAATTGGTACCACAAGCCATTCCATTGGGCGAAAAGCGCACGCTGATTCTGAGGTGAACACGAGCAGTCATGACAGTGACGGAATTTCCTCCTCTTCGTACGTATACTCTTTGAACCAGGCGTCTTTGGCAAATTGAGCTTACTGACTCTGCCCAGTCTCGGAAGAAGACATGCAAAAGTACCAAGTGCCGTTGCGATGGAGAGACCGCTGCGCGGCATACTTTGCACTCTACCACACCTGTCTCAAGCGGCAGTCTGCAAACGGGTCTGTAGACTGCAAGCACGATAAGCACGCATGGGAAGAGTGCCAAAACTTGGACTTTATCCGCAGAAAAGCCCAGTTGGAAGAGGTTAAGGAAAAACAAAGAGCTCTCCTTTTGGAAAAGAAGAGTGATTGAGCTGGAATGTGAGGGGATCACATCACAGAATACTGACAGACTATTCCGGGGGAATGGAAGCTTGCAAGTGTGTCAAAAGGAACTGACTTGACAGTGCTGAACCCGGCTCAGGCATGATTTGGCTCAAAGGAAAAATGGTGTCAGCCGCATAACTAGGTATCACAAAATAGTTTCCAGTGGCAACAGTACTAGGCCGGTCAAGTAGGCCCTGTAGACGTATAAAGATGCAGGATAATCAAGTTTTTCCTTGATGCAACAGGGGATACCTCTTAATATGCAACAGGAGGAGTAACTCTCAATATGCAACAGGAGAAGTAACTCTCAATATGCAACAGGAGGAGTGCCTATAATAATAAGTGTAAAGCGCAAGGCCCGGCCGGAATGTCTACGACATGCGTTTTAGGTTCAAGTTGCATACGACATTGACAAATGGATGCAACAAGAAAAACAGCATGTGACACGAACTCTGGCAACTCCGCAATTTGGATATATGGCCTGCGCAGAGAGGCTTGGCGCACACTTTGCGCTCACGTAGAGACTGTGCACAATGCAACCTCGGCCTATCTTTCAACAAGGCTCTGCCCTGGGTACCATCTCCAAAACCTAAACCCGAGACACGTCTCAAGGAGTCGTCAATAATGTGAGATGTGTCGCAGATTCCACAAAGATGAGCGGAACCTATTTGACACAACACAGTTCAGAAAATGCTCATGACACAATACACACCTTGGAGATCTGGCTGGTATTAGGATCTTGGAGATCCAGGGGGACACCCCGTGGAGCTTTTACAGAGTGGAACTGACATTCACATTGTAGATCGGTATTATTCATACTGCATAGCACGGAAGATCGGTATTATTCATACCGCACAGCACGTGTGACCGGTAGTACCCCCACAACGCATAGCCGCTACCACGAACCTTAAAATAGATAAGCCCGTACGCACCAGACATGAGTTCGAGCGCCAACGAGAAATCGTCCTCCGATCCCGCGCCAGACTCCAAAAGCGAGCCTACCACGGAGCCCGTGGCGGACGCAACGGGTCCTGCTGCGCGCGAGGATTCTTTGCCCCAGTACACATCGGTTCCGGACTCTGACGCTGCCCCGGTCACCCACACGACGCAGGCCCCGGCCCCAGACCTGGGCCCAGATAAGGTGCCGGCCCCGCCGAAACGCCCCGCCGACCCCAGGAGCAAAGTCATCGGCGATTTGCGTGACGCGTTCCCCAACATTGAGGAAAAGTACATCACGGCGGTATTGATAGCGTCCCTGGGGAATGTGGATCCCGCCTTCAACGCGTTGCTCTACATCTCCGACCCCACCTTCCAGCCCGAGATCCCGACCCCTCGGACCCAGGCCGGGGTCCCGAAACCCCAGACCTTGACCGACGACGAGTTGCTCGCTCGCAAGTTGCAGCAGGAGTTTGAGCGGGAGGACGAGCGGCGACGGCGCCACCGCGACGGCCGCCACCACAGCCGCGCCCTGCTGCAGACCGATAATGCCAACGAGAGCCCTGACGAGTTCGAGCAGATCAAGGAGACGTTCACGCAGGGCATCGAGGAGGCGCGCACGACCCTTAATGGCTGGGTCTCGGGCCTTGCAAAGCGGTTGGACTCTGTGCGGAGCGATTTGGGGGGCGAGGACACCCTGAACCCCAAGCTTTTCGGTGCCCTAGGCGGGTCCCTGTTCCAGAGCGATAAGGTGTCCAAGACCGCCAGGTTCGACGAGGACCCGCACATTATTGACGACTTGCCGGGCGGGATCAAGATGGACGACAACGACACGCCCCCGCTTCCCAGCCGGCGAGCGGCATCGCACCGCCCGGGCGCACTGGAGAAGGAGACGATCGGGGCGCGTGCGTGGCAGCCGATCAGCACGGAGCAGCAGGCTAATTCCGATGCGTTTTTGGTGACGGACAGCGAGGAGGAGGAGTCGGTGTCGGCGGCCGCAAAGAGAAAGTAGATTGGCCGCACATTGGGAATGAGTGTTGAGATGCTGACTTGACTCTATGCGCTGCATGTACTGTTGAGTAGGTTTGTGAGGATGGATCAGGGAGCACTAATTTTACACGTGCAAATGATCTCTGTTGACAGGTGTCGATATGATGACGTACTGATGATCCCTATAGGAAACAATATGATTATCATTGAGGATCGATGCGAGACATGTGTGTGCTGTGATAAATTTGAGGCGAGTTCGTATCGACAACAGATGTCTTGATGTAAGACAAGTGCTTTGTTGGCTGATGATATTCCTCAACAGTTGAGATTCAGTGGTGGTCATGGGAAATGCCTTTACATGTCGACATGTATAAATCAGTTGATTGAAGTCATGCATGTACGAGTTGTATGCGAAAGACATACTACTATAGATGAACACTAATCTCTGTAGATTAAAATTAGCTCCTACCAAACATGATTATCCCTGATTCACTGAAAGGGATCACCAGTTTTACGCAGCTCGGCTCGGTAGTCTTTTCACATACAGCCGAGCCCCCTGTAGTAGTAAATGGCAAGTTTATTCCCAAGAAGTCGTAAAGATGATGCAAAATAAGACATGTCACTTCGATTCCCAGGAAAGGTGTTTTCGCAGCCGGTCGGAAATGCGCCAATCACTACGCATCGAATTTGCACTGCCACTGCCCGCGCACAAGATGTGGCTTCTCATGCAATACACTTGTTTGAAGCGATGCGGGAGAGAAAGATGTGCTCATGACTCTGATGCTGGTGACACCCTCCAAGTGCACACGAGCACAGCACTATGATTGGCTCCACTAGGAACTAGCAAGGGCCCCCGAAGAACGCTATGATATGAAGGACGGTTGATCTTAAGTAAGTTTGATCTTGAGACAGCTATGATATAAAGGACGCTTGATCCCAAGGACGCTTGATCTGAAGGACGCTTGATCCAAAGACAGCTTGATCAAGAGACAGTTATGATCCAGAGGATGCTGTGATCTAAGGGACGCTTGATCTAAAGGAAGCTTGATTCAAAGACAGCTATGATATTATGAGAACACTGTGATATTATGAGGACACTGTGATGTTATGAAGACACTGTGATGTTATGAGGACACCGTGATATCACGAGGACACTGTGATATCATGAGGTAACTGTGATGTTATGAGGACACCGTGATACTACGAGGACACTGTGATATCATGAGGACACTGTGATGTTATGAGGACACTGTGATGTTATGAGGACACCGTGATACTACGAGGACACTGTTATATCATGAGGACACCGTGATACTACGAGGACACCGTGATATCACGAGGACACTGATTCCAAGGACGCGAGTGGGTGTATCAACTTCCGCTGCTTTGACACTACGACCTGGAACACCACCGCCCTACTATCGACACAATCACTGTCTGCTTGATTGGGCTAGTCCGCTCTGCTCAACTTGGAATATGTTTATGGTGCACACAGCCGATCAATGTTACTTGGGCACGGTACTTCAGCGACTACAATGCGGTGTTAGGCTATACAACTCCAAAACGAGCAAATCACTTTACAGGACCGGGCTATACCACATACATATATATACAAGAGCAGGCACAACCACCGGGAGACTAGACGCCGCCAAAAGTGTGCGGGCGGTCAAACAAGCAGAGGGCCTTGGAAAGCGGGCACGGCGGGTGCGAGACGGCGCTGTCAAACTCGGGGCCTGCCGACTTCAAGTACGGATGGTACTTGCCCCAGTCTACGACGGGCGCGGCAGGTACGTTACAAGGTTTGGGAAGCGACAATTCGTGCTTGACCAAGCGGACGAAAAAGTCAACGGCCACGGCCTTTTCCGAGTTTACACGGTGGAATTCCAGCAATGCCGAGAGCTGGCAGAGGTCACGGCGAATCCGCTGCTTCGAGGCATGTAGCAAGCGGAGCAGGGCTTTTAAAGCAATGTGGTCGGGATTGGATTCTAGGGAATGGCGTGTTGCACCCGACTCTAGCGAGTGGCATGCTGGATCAGAATCTAGTGAGGGGACCTGGTCAGAGTCTAGAGTAAGGACCTGGTCAGATTCTAGTGAGGGGCCCAGGTCAGAGTCTAGCGAGGGGGCCCGGTCAGAGTCTAGTGAGGGGGCCCGGTCAGAATCTAAATGACGGTGTGCTGAAGCGTGGTGCAAATCCTCGGACGCTTCGCTGGTGGGCGAATAGCAGTCAGTGGTATCTAGTGGAGAGGAGCACGGATGGATGTGGTTCTTGGGGCCGTTCTGGTGAGCGGTGTGCTTTACCACGAGTTGGTGGTCGTCATCATCGTCATCATCTTCATCTTTGGGAGTCAATAGGGGAGAGTGGATGTATTCCTTTGGGTACTTGTGGTTGTGAGTAGGATAGGGATCATCAATGGGGTCTGAGGGGGGCGACGGGGGCAGCAGATGGAGGGACGAGGGAGAGTTGTGGGGATGACGGCGAGGGAGGGGGTGCGAGGGGTGACGGCGGTGGTATTGCGTGTTGTTTCTAGTCTTGCTGCGATGGGAACGGAGGACGTGGGAAGCGGGTGAGGGCTTGAGGACGTGGGACGCGGGCGAGGGCTTGAAGGCTGAGTTTGCGTCCAAGTCGAACGAGACTCGTAATTTTTTTGAATGGCGGTTAGGGTCGGGGTAGCAATCCATGCTGGATGGGGGATGCGCCGGGAGAGACGGATGAGGAGGGTCTGGGTGTGGGTGCGAGGGCGATTGCAGTGGATGGGCCGGGCAGTGGGAGTGTTTTGTTGAGGTGACGGGGCTGGGCTGTTGCATCTCGGATACGAAGAGGCGGGTGGCGATCAAGTGGTGCGTAATTGCTTAGTAACGGTGGAGCGGGCCGGAGAGGGCTACAGAGCCGGCAATTGAGGGGGGAAAGTGGGTTCGGAGGAGAAGGAAGGGAGGCGGAGACGCGCGGAGTAGGTCTTCGGTAGACGCAGATTGGCCAGGAAGATTGGCCAGAGTTACCAGCGGTTGGGGCTTGGACAATGTGTGATCTCGGCGGTGTTTTTTCGACACTTGGTTGCGGCGCGAGCCGGCGACGACCACGACCGCGGGAGAAAAAAAATCCCGAATCTAAATCCGGAATAAAACACCTTCCGGAATAAATTTCGCTGATATCAGAATTGGTAATCCGGACACTCCAACCCGGTGCGCCCCCGCACGAAGAATCTCTAGGAAGCGAATTCCTCCTGGCGGGGAAGTATCCCGTAGGTCACACACGGATCTTGTGTTCTGCCGTCTGTGGCACCTTTCTCCTCTTGTGTTTTGAGTAATAATTTAACATTTGGTAAATGCACGCCCTAGATCATTCCTATTTAGGAAGTCCGTGGGGACAACACATCCGATTTGGGAGGGGATAAAATAGGGGCTAGTGCCACGTAGACTTCTTAATTGGGTAATATGGGAATTATCTTTAGATTGTTTTTCACACCATTGGATTTTTCACTCAACTTCGATATTTAGACAACATTCCCATCTACGGATTACAACAAGTTATTCTATTTAGTCTTCATTCTATTCAGTGTTTATTCTATTTAGTCTTCATTCTATTCAGTGTTTATTCTATTTAGTGTTCATTCTATTCAGTGTTCATTCTATCCAGTGTTTATTCTATTTAGTGTTCATTCTATTCAGTGTTCATTCTATTCAGTGTTTATTCTAATCAGTGTTCATTCTATTCAGTGTTCATTCTATTCAGTGTTCATTCTATTCAGTGTTCAGTTATTCCGGCATTGAGTTTTCATTCTGTCATTTCTCATCCATTCTATCATTTCTATTCTATCATTTAATCTTCTCTATAATCTATCTAGTAATTCGTTCAGAAATTGGTCCGTTCAATCGTTGCGTCACCTCAAGCAGTACCCCTCACTTATCCCCAATCTTGCCCCGCCCCTTCATTTGCGCGTCCGCCCACGCATTGATCGCCGCAATGTCCCGCTTGATCTCCTGCGACCCCCACTTTAGCTGCCACAACCGCCCGTGCTTGGCGCGCATCGCCTGCCGCCGCCGCTGCACCTCGCGCCGAACCATCCCGTACTGCTCGTCGTACGGCACGCCCGCCCCGGCCTCATGAAGCGTCTCCTTCCCGAATATGTGGTCAAACACCCGGCCGTCCAGCCAAAAGAACCCCTTGCGGTCCACTATCCAGTTACGCACCCGCCCTTGGGCTCCCCCGACACGCTCCTGGAGCAAAAAGAAAAACATGCCATTGTCGGCGGTCCCGTAGAAGCCCTTGCCCGTCCACACCCGCGCCTTGCTGCGCCGCAGCACCTGCGCAAGCGGCACCGTCACCACGGGCGTCGGCCGGCCGGGGATCATGGGGTACAGCGTCCATTGCACGTGTTCGACGGGGCCCGGGAGGTACCATATCCGCCGCACGAGCCGCGTGGGGAGCCGCGCCGCGAGCACCGCCAACGCGAGCATCAACCCGCTGAAGCTCCCGTACTTGCAGAGTGTCAATGCAAACTGCCGCCGCCGGAACGGCTCCTCGAGATCTTGCGGGTTTTCATAGTACTCCTCGACCGCCCAGTTCCACGCGATCTCGCCCGATAAAAACGTGTACGTGGCGAACATAAACGTAAAGGCAAAACACGTCAAAAAGTAGAGGCGGTGCGGCTCCAGCTCGTAGATGAGCTCGGGCTTTTTCACCGCCTTGAGCATCCGCACAACGTCGCTGAACAGATGCTCCTTGCCGACACGCGGCACCCCGGGCCGCGGCAAGAGGGTCGGCACCGTCTCCTTGATCAAGGGAAACTTGGGTATGCGGTCGACAAGGGCATTGCCCTGACGGGTTTCGCCGGGGATATGCTGTTTCACGTGCTCCCAGTCTCCCGCAGATAATTGGCTGGCCAGGCTAG